>PNEQ01024157.1:0-13745 GCA_003012365.1 Medauroidea extradentata | reverse complement strand
TACAGACAACACAGGACACGGTATTTTTTCAGTGCTGAATCAGGAATTTGAACGTTTAGGCATTTCTTGGGGAAATTGTATAGCATTTGCATGTGACAATGCCAATACTATGATTGGCTCAAACAAAGGTGTAGCAGCATTTGCCAAAGGAAAACATCCATCTATTGTTGTGCAAGGCTGTTCATGTCACCTGATTCATCTAGCTGCCCAAAAATCCAGTGCCCAGCTAACAATAAGCATTGAGAAATTTTTGGTTAATATTTTCTACTACTTAGAAAAAAGCTCAAAACGCCAGAATCATCTGAAAGTGTATCAAAAGGTATGTGGGGCAAAGTCACATAAAATCTTGAAATATGTTAGCACACGTTGGCTCTCTCTCCTAGATTCAGTTGACAGAGTGCTGGAACAGTGGGAGGCCCTTAAGCTATTATTTTGTAGTGACCCTGAAAAGAAAGAGCCTACGACTTCACAGTATGAAAATGTAAAATCTGTCATGCAGGATCCACTTACAAAACTGTACTGTTTTTTTCTTAGCAGCACACTACCAATTTTCAACCAAGTAAATTTATTTCTGCAACAGGATGCTCCTGTAATTCATGTATTGCGGAGGAAACTAATTGGCTTATTGACAGATTTGCTTGTTCGCTTCATCAAACCATCATCATTACATGGGGCAGTTACTTCAGTCACTGAAGTAAATTTTCAGAAGCGAAAAAATCAAAATCCTGATTCTGATTTAGTTATAGGGGCTAAGGCTAGAGCCTATATTAAAGAAATGCCAGAAGGTGATGCTTGCTTACAGAAGTTCTATTCTAGTGTCAGACTATTCTATGAAACAGCATGTGATTACATTATTAAGAAGTTTCCCCTTGATGATGAATTTCTGAACTATGCAGAGGTTGCTGACACCACACTGAGGAAGAAATCATCTTTTTCGTCAGTTGATAATATAATTAACAGATTCCCAAATTTGGTTTCAGAAAGTAATCATGACTGCCTTGAACAAGAATTTGCATTATATCAGTGCGATGATTTATCTGAAGATATTTTGAGCAGTTCCAGAATTGATGAGACTTGGTGGAAGATTGCAAATATGAAGAATGAAAGTGGAAATTTAAAGTACAGTACTCTCAGCCAAATAATGTTTGCTGTCTTGACTGTTCCTCACAGTAATTCTGCTACTGAGCGAATTTTTAGCCTTGCTAGAAAGAACATGACTGAATTTCGACCCTCATTAAGCACTCAAACTGTAGGTTCCCTTCTCATCCAAAAAGTAAAAGGGGGATCAAGTGGAGAAGTTTGTTTCAGCAAGAAATTTTCAGAACAACAGCTGAGGAAAGCCAAACAAGCCACAAGACAGTTCTTATCCAACCAGGATAAATGAAGAAAATTAAAAAAATACAGTGTTCAGAAGTTTTACTTTGGACTGAAGATACATTTCCAGTAAGAAGGTAGGCCTGCCAATTTTTTTTAAATATTCCTAACGGTTAAATTGTTTAAACTGGTTTTCTCTGATTAATTATTTTGCACATAGGCCTATTTGTTAATTTAATGCATATTGTTTGTTAAATTTTCATTGAATTATATTTTCAGAAGTAAAATTTACCGCGCATGTTTACGCGTATTGTTTTGATAAAATTGCCATTACTGATGGGTGTGATTGGAGGTTGGCAGCTCTGTGTAAACTACGAAGATATGTATAGAACTTTTAAATAACTGACAGGTTAAGAGCGTCACACTGTTGTCTCGTAGAGATTTAAACATTTCTCCAATCTTCTGAATAAGACATATTTTACGTCCAGAGTGACTGTGACGGACTTGTATGTATTCGGGTGAACTCTTTATCGGCAGTATTGAAAGCAAGAGGTTATCGCCTGCCTATTTATCCGATATATCGTGTGTATTTAACAGCCAACCGCTATCTCGGCACTTAATTACTGTTGTCACAACAACATTGCTTTTTAGAGTTTATGCTTATTACGTGAAGCAGGAGTCTTATAAGTTTTGAGAATACGCCTCTTAGTAAGTTATTGTTAGTTTTCGTACGGATGTTGTGAGATACTCCTAATTTGTCGAGTGAGAGTCTTAGGTTACTTTCTAAGCTGTGACTGTAAATATTCTGTTTCTCAGTTATTTTCCAACTCGCAGTTTGAATGAGAGTTTTCCACTAATTAAAAAGTTACAAAAAATTGTTTTACCTAGATGTAACAAATTCATAATTTTATATTACACGTAGTTCTGTTTTTTTTTTTTTATGTCATACGCTCAATAAAAGCATGCCCAAAGATGCTCGCGGGAATCGTATCCGTGCAATTCGCTGAACATTCGACACGCCCAATGTGAACACTTGGATATCTTGTTGTCGTAATAATAACAATTCGTTATTGTACTCCAGTGATGTGTGTAAGTTTTGTACAGCGCTTTCTTAATAATAAACTTACTGTGGTTAGTAAACTGTGAATTTTTCAAAGCAGCGTAACTTCGTAGAAAGAAAAAAAACTGAACGTTACTAAAACAAAGCATCCACAACAACCGGACAACAGGACTACTTATTACTATTTAAGGTTTTGTAAATATTACTGTACATTTAATTGCAACTTATCAAATCATATAATTCACTTTTAAAACCAGCAAAAAAATTGAGAGTAAGCTTGCTATGGAAAGGAAGGGACACTGTTTATTACACGTACACGAAAATAATGTGAACTTGTGAAAATGACATTTTAGTTACTGATTTAAACTATAATTTTTAAATTACATATTAAATAGTAGAATTTGTACGTTGAATAAGTGAAATATACTTACTAATTCAATCTGTTTTAATTTTTTTCACTTTTTTATCAGTCAGATTTGCAGAAACAACAGATTCACAAGTGAAAAACCTTGCAACTTATAGAAACTGTGAAAATTCCACTGATTCTCGCTTTTGACGAGCAAGGGCGTTGGAAGTCTCAAAACTCATTTTCTATATTTTTAGTGTATTTTCAGTATATGTTTTAATTATTTTGATACTTTACCAAATAGTATGTGAGAAAATTACAAAAAAGAGCAATATAATTTGCAAAACTTTAATATGTCCGTTATTGGAATTTAAATTTTTGGTTTTTTACCAAACCATACACGCTTTACAACTGTGCTAGCCAATGGCGCTAGTACACAATAAAGAAGTTTCATATAAATTATTTGTTTGGTTTGTGCATTATGTTATTTTACATTTTGTCATAAAATGTAGTGTCGTATTATTTGAACAATAAACCTTGATTGAAGGTGAATACATGTTAATTTTCAAAGGAATTGCTTCATGGTGTTGCCATCACTTCAAGAAAAAAGGAAAAACAAGTCGAATTGGCTGGAATCAATACATACATAAAATTAAACCCATAAAATTCCAAGAAGAATAGTTTCAAATCACAGAAACTACGGATGAATGAAGAATGAAAGTTCAGAACAAAGGGGAAGAATGGAATAAAAATGAGAAAATTTAGAACTCAGCTGTTATCCTTTCTTAACGATTTGCTATTTCACATTACGTGAATTTTCTTACTTCTTGTGCAAAACAATTTAAATAGGTATTTCCAAGGGTGAATTCCTACCTTATGAGTAGATACATGCAAAATTCGCGTTATTTTTATGACAACTGACTAGACTCCAAGTGACTATAGGCTTGTTCGACGTCTTCCGCTTTGCGATATTGTCGTGACTTGCCGCGGAGAATGCTTACACGGTAGAGCGGCCAATCTCTGTAAATGCGTAACACACGTAAATGACAACACATAAAAGTCCGTGGCCAATTGAATAGCAGCGTATGTTGTGTTATGTATAGGAAAGTGAAGTTTAGTCTGCTACCAAATGATAACGCGAGTTTTGCATGTCTCTACTTATGAGTTAAGCATGCCATGGTCGTATGATGTTTTCTATCCCATTACTCATGGTCATGATAAGAGAATGGAAAAATTCGCGGGTTCACTGACATGTAGGCTAGCCTCCAAGAATATATATATATATATATATGTGTGTGTGTATATATATATATATATATATATATATATATATATATATATATATATATATATATATATATATATATATATACTCAAGCAGTCCACATCTGTTCATTAGCTGCTCGCTGACACAGTGAAATGGGCCTGTATTCAGTTACAGTTTTATTATTGGTTCAGCTACTTCCAGGAAGTGTCGAGTAAGTCAACGGCCAATTGTGAACGTGATACAGACCTATAGTTGCTTGAATTCCAGCGTGCGCCTAAGAGAAAACGTGAATTTTTCACGTCTCTAGTCATGGGAAATCAGCTCGCATCGTCGTTTGTACCTGGAGTTCAGGACCACTCTGTAGATAAACTTGAGTAGATCAACATAAATAACAAGTTTAGCCAACGTTATACAGTAGAACCCTGTTATAATGTTTCTGAAGGGACTAAAAAATGTTTTCGTTATAAATGTGAAAACATTACAAGAGGACAATATCCTATTATAAAGTAGTTTTAGGGACTAAATGAAGGTAGCATTATAAGTGGGGACACTGTAACAGAGTTCTTCGGTAATCTGATTTTGCCGAATTAATGCTGTATTTTATAGTAATTTCTTCCGCCGCAAACAACTGTACAAGATTTCAGAGCATGTGTCCAAGAATTACATTGCTAGGGAAATTATTGTGTTTAAAATGTTAACAAGAACTGCTTTGATGTACTTTTTTTTACTTTTTTTTGTATCAATTTGAGAAATCTACAATTTTATGTTTATATTGTTTTCACACGCAATGGAGTATCCATGTGCTTTGTCCTTCACGAAGAAAGTGAGAGCAATTACGCGTTTGGTGCGGGAAATACATGGCCAAAGATTGAATTAGAGGTACTCAGCTTTCAATCTTCGTGTAATTTACGCGCATGTGTGTGACATTATAAATGTAACTAATTGCACATTTAAACACTTCCGCTTCATGCAATTCGGCTGAGCGGTAAAACGACGTTTGGGGCAGGTTACATGCTGGTCAAGGTAATCACAACTCATTTGACCAAGGCTTTCTCTTTCCGCCATCCTCCCCCCCTCCCCTTGCTCTAGGAAAACTGGCGTGCGAACGCCTACATTGTGGAAGTCGGTCATTTTTAATTTTCTCTTTATTATCTCTGGCTGTTGGCTGTAATTGTGCCCAATCAAGGGCAGCCTGGTTTTTAAAATTGGGCGGCAGAATGTAAGTGGGAGCTTTTTTTTACATAACGTATTATCATTTTAAGATTCGTAGCTACATAGCATGTATAATTTATTGGTAAATAAAGTTTGGTTGGATATTTGAAATGAAAATATCTGTGTAACATCTCAAAAACCTTGATAGGATATTTGAAATGAAAATCTGTATGTAACGTCTGGCAATATTTTGTATTCAAGAGGTCTGAAGACATAATTTCTATTGTTATCTACTTTCCTATCCGACATTGTGTCAGGGCTATTGATTGGCCCAGTGTTTTCCATGTTTGGTTTGCAGTCTGTCGGTAGCGTCCGTGACGTTGGCACAGGAAATTAATTTACGGGAAAACATTCATTCTCGCGAAACCTATACATAATCACAGTCTCATTAATACTTTTGATGCCCGTACTTTTCTGTACTGTTCATTGTTATCAGTATTACTCTGTTGAAAATAAAACATTTTGTTGCCCGCTATACGTTACTTGGTTGAATGGCAAGATCGAACCAACGAACTAAAGGTTTTGCCGAAATCTCAGAGGTAGATATATAATTTTTTATAATTATATATATTTTTACATTTAATTATTTTCCAAGTGCGTTCGTCGACGAGATTACCGTAGCTATTCAACTACTAACTACATGTCTACCGTAGGCCTTGCTAGCGAGAAATAAATACTTCAGGGTATGAAATGCCATAAGTGTAACGTAGCGTGATCTTAAATGTCTGGTCTATAGGGTTGGACATACCGTGAAAAGGGGAAGGGGGAATACAAAAATTATTTCTCCACAACAAAGAGTGTAATCGTTCAAATTTAACGTTTTACATGTAAAATTATTGTTAACTATTTTGAAGTTGGGGGGGGGGGGGCACGTTCCTCCCTCCCCTTTTTATTTCCCCATATGTTCTTCCTTTCTCCCCGCGAGGCTACGCTTGTACCTATGGCTTAGAGCTCGTCAGCAACGAGGTTATTAGGGACAGAACAACTAATTAGGATAATCATAATGAAATATAGTATGGACTGCTGTGCGCCTTTATGGTAAAAATTTCGTTTTAGATGAGGGCTGGTGCACAATATGGCGGCCGAGGTTGCAGGACGCAGGTGTCAGGATTACGGAAACATGTGGTGATATCGTAGGTAGATGATTCAATAAACTGAAATCAGGATGACCGGGCCGGGAATCTATCCAGGATCCTCTAGAATGCGAGCCTATAGTTTCACCACTGCGCCAATTTACTCGGTAAATAGTGACAGTGAAAGTTGAATAGACTCGTGTGTATTAGCTACTGCTGTAATCAGCCACGAACATATAAGATAGGCTATACCAAACAAGACACCCAAGGTTATAAAACGAAACGCTTATTTTTTTACCAGTGCAAATCTGCCAATGTCAAAACACAAGAATTTGTATTATTTTTAAACGATTCTTGCAATGGGGACATGTTGCTATTCAAAGAAGTATTTTTGACATACACTGTTGCTGCAAATGGTGTGTCACCAGAGAATTTATGTGATACATAATTTGTTGCAATGGCATATGACCAAAATACTACTTTGATTAGTAACAAAAAAGTTATGTTTGAAAGGTTGGTGTTACCGTGTACCATAATTGTATGCGCGCGCACATGTTAATGTAATATATATATGTATGTATGTATGTATGTATAAATGTATGTATGTGCATATGTATATGTACGTATGTGTGTATATGTATATATAAATATGTACGTATGTGTGTATATGTATATATGTGTGCGTACGTATGTGTTATTATGTATATATGTACATGTATGTATATGTGTGCGTATATATGTGTATATATATGTATGTGCATACATACATATACACAGTAGTATGGTTTGGTAGGTTCTGAGACAAGGGTTGCGGACTGCGGCACATATACATGCACGCACACACACATACACACACACACACACTTCAAAATACAATTCACACAGGTAGGTAACGTATACATGAAAGAAGTTTATTCATTGTTATTTACAACGTATATTTAGAGACACTGGAAAATCGCGAAAATATTTAACATAGTCTCCAATAAACTGTAGTATCTCAATCGTGACACGTGCGAACAGTTTTCTGGCGATCACACACGTTCTATGTTACAACTGTTCAGTTCTAATTGGGTCTGTTGAAGAGGGACAGAGTACTTCATATAAACTATAGCCAATATAAGTGCAAAACCTTCAGTGTTATACATAGTATGTTGGAGCCTAGCAAACAATCAACTTTTTCCGCGATTTACCAGTGTCTCTACGTATATTACTTTTAACACATTGTCATACACTGTTGTGCATAAAATAAAACCCCTCTAAATAAACTTACAACAACAGTCAATACACAAGTTGGGCAGCGCAATTCTAACAACATGATGCCGACAAATGAGTAGTTTTTTGTTGTTAATATTTTACGTGAGATTATTATTGAGTTTTTTGTATTGTGATTTATACTCGCGGAACAATACATTGATAACATAATGGTCAGCATGTTTCTCGTAGTACATGTGATTATGTCGGTACTGGACCTAGCAAAGAAACAATAACGGGTCTGAAATGAAATAAGCGATGTTTTGATCTGTATCGTGTGTAGGGTCTGGTGTCGAGTAAATGGTGCCATATGTGGAAAGTGCGTCAGTTGTGCGTATAGCAGGAATAGCTTGTCGTGTGATGACGTAGTGGAAGACCCCCGAGCAGTCTCTCCTCTAAGAGAGTCTGGCCTGGCCGCTGGACCTGGACCGTGGCTGAATGTCCTCGTGACCTTCATGTGTATGGCTGCTGGTTCTTATCTGTCGCGTCGCGCGTGCTTCCTTTCTGTCGCGCCGCCCGTCGTCGCCGCGTAAACATTCCTACTGGCAGCGTGCCGCGGAGGTCCTGCTCAGTCCTGCCAACTCTTCTATGACAATGCTGACTGCGTCATTACCATCTGTGTCGTATATATAGAGTCGCATATATAGAGCCGCTGGTTTTTGGTGAAAATAATTCTGCACCAATTTGTGTCTATATAGTGTGATGGCTTAGAGCAAATATTTGCTAAATCGTGACCTGCTGGACTAAAGCACCGTATAGGCTTACATATATACATACACATATATACATACACACACACACACATATATATACACATACACAGGGTGTTACAAAAAGGTACGGCCAAACTTTCCGGAAACCTTCCAAACACACAAAGAATGAAAATATGTGATATGGACATATGACAGTTCACTTCTGAAAAGTGTATCTGTACACAGGCTTGGTGGGACCGTGCTTTTCCAGGAAGCCAGGTCGGTTTAAAGCTCCAAAATATAGAACTGTTGGACACATTTATCAGTAGATAAATGTCAAAATACGGAAGAATTACAAGGGACATACTACACATATATAGTTGCCCCCCCCCCTTCTCTCTAGGAGTCTGCGGATGTGACGTTTGCCTTCTCATGTCAGTGCAGGATGTCCCCGCTGCACTTTGATGCTCTCCGGAACATGCCAATTAATCTCCTGCTGGAGAGGGAATTTCCCCACAGGATCACCAGTTTTGTACGTCAGTCCATGCTTGTCATTGCTGGAAGTCGCAGCGCAAACAAGTGAAACTTCTGTGGAATCATAAACAGGGATGTGCAAAACACGAAATTTGCTATAGGCTATGTACTAAAGAATACCAGAAAACCTGTATAAATTTAACCTATTGCTAGAAACCCGGAAATGTAGCGGGTTCAACGACCTACATGCTAGACTCCACAGTACTGTATACACTGTGTCTTCAGCTACTTGTACATTGGTTGTTGCTCCAGTGAGTGGCCAGTTTGTACATGTGACAAAGTAGCGTGGGTATCAGTGAGTGTTTTCATGCAGGTCTGCTATTGGTTCAGTCATCAAGAAATAGTTAAAGTAACAACAACCTAATCACGGAAGTAATTACCAAGTGTAGGGGTCTGAAATTTAACGTTCGCTAAAAAGATTTTGCGAAATTTCCGGGTCTATACTTATGGCTAGAGACGGGAAAAATTCGCGGGTTCACTGACATGTAGACTAGCCAAGAACATCTGTATATTCAAGCAGACATTATCTGCTCACTGGCTGCTCGATGACGCAGTGATATGGGCCTGCATTTAGTTGCTTCTGTACTATTGGCTGAGATACTTCCAGCAAGTGTCAACTAAGTCAAGGGTCAATTGCGAAAGTTGCACAAACTTACAGTTGCTGGAATTATAGCTTGGAGCCAAAAGAAAACGCGAATTTTTTCGGTCTTTAAAGCCCAATACACACGGTTATCATTTTTGATCAAGAAGGTGAACACCTTCTTGTCCAAGGCGACTTGGATCGTGTGAGTGGCCGACTTGTACGCAAGTAGCGTGCATGCATGATCTTGCATTGTAGCTAGAATCATTTAGAGGCGGTTCTAATTTTCACGCACCTTCTCGTGCAAGTCGTTTGTTTATATTTTCATGTGGTTCGTTTGCGTACGTTAATATATTCTAAATATTATTTATTTGAGAGTAGGACACAAATCGAAGCCTCGTATAGGCACAAAACTTTATTTTTCAGTTTCTATCCTGTATATAACTGATGTATCTTATAATTTAAGTTGACAAATTCCATATCCTTGTTATTTTTGTAGTAAGAAAAATCGCACAAATAAAAAAATAATATAAAAAGCAAAAAAGGGCCTCGTATTTCTAACCTTATTTGGCATATAGGCACATTCAAGCTACATAGTACGCAAGTACTACCGTGTGTACGGTACGTTCATGAAGTATGTATACAAGGGAGTGTAAAATTTCTTGTTCACCTTTTCATGATCACCTTGGTGCACAAGAAAGAGGCCCGTGTGTATTGGGCTTAAGCATACCGTAACTGTTCATTAGCTGCTGGCTTCCACAGTGAAATGGGCGTGCGTTTTAATTACATGTTTGTTATTGCCTCAGCGACTTTCAGAAGCTGTCAAATATGTCAAGAGCCAATCGCACCAACGTACAGTAACTGGAATTCTAGCTTGTGTCTAGAAGAAAACGGGAATTTTCCAGGTTCCTACTTAAGACCTTTCGTACAAAAATAGTTGATGAGCACTATTGAGAGCTCTAAGGTATTTGTATCGCAGTTTGTGACTGTAGTTGCGCAACATTAAAATTTCCGAACAACCTGTAGTACGTTAGATTAGGTTATGTAAGTTTCGGTTCGTTAATTTATGTGGTGTAAGCTAAGGGAAGGTAATTTTTCGATTTGACAGTGGTGATTCTGTGGCGTGCAGCTTGAAGGTCTGCGAGGTCGGGGTGTTTAAAACATCGGGCCACCCATTGGCAGACTAAGTCAGGTCGTTGCATTCATTGGTGCTTAATTGCGTATCGCATTTAGGCGACGTCACAGCACATCACTAAAGCCACAGATTATTTTGTGAAAGGATATAAACAGGAACTTGTTTCTTTGTCTTACGTGCACATCTGCAGCTTTGCTTCATGTTTATTGGCAGAATGTAGACGTGGCTCATTTGACTATGCCAATCAGATCAAGGTTACTGCGACACCACACGTCTGAGATCTGCGTGTAGGACCCCCGAAAGTATTGAGTAGCCGACATTCCATGCTATAACCTAATAGTATTTCCGAATCCTTTAACACAGGAGAAAAATTGCTGTGAAAGATTGGCGTGTCTCAAATTGTAATAGCCTGAGAGAAAGGGATGTGCAGCATTTCAGTGTATGTTTCTGAACTGTTAGGGGATTTGGGGGAAATATGGGGCTGGGGGAGGAAGGAGCGTTATCCTATGTTGCCGGTGCACGTTTACACTTTTTAAATCATTACGTATAAGTAGGTGGTTCTACTGTATTGTTTAAAAGACAGTTTCGAATTATTAACGTTAATATTTTACATAGTTATCTGATTGTATCACTCCAATAAAAAAAAATATGTACAGGACAATTTAGTGTATTTTTTTTTATGTGGGTGAGTGAACTGTAACCACACGGTCTAGTTCCACAAGTGTGTCTGGATGCAAACGAATATACAACAGAATCACGTGTCTTTCCTACGCACTTTTAACTAGTACAATTATATCAGCACCGTTCAACCAGTGCAACGCAAAGTCTGTAAGCCCGCGGGTCAGTGCTTTGTAGTTAGGCGACGGGCCACTTCATGTGCCCGCGAGTCTCGCCCTTACGAATATGGACCCTGCTGTCAGAGCCTACCTATTGGCTGTTCATTTTTGTTAGTACGTTTGTGCGCATCCGTTCTGCGCAGCCGCCTTTCCCCTCTATTCCCCGTCCTGTATGACAGTTTGGCTTAGTTTACGTTGGTTTAAAATAGTTTAGATTTGTTTAAAACATTTTAAAAATCTATCCTCTAACCATAAGATTTCGTTAAGTTCGGAAACTACAATAAAAAAATTTAAAAACATTTGCAGCTCTGCGACTCGTGAATGCGCATAACGTTGCTCGCGCAGTTCAAAACAGCCAATGGGGAAAGAAACTGCAGAGCCCACTACCTTGCGTAGAATAAAAGTAAGGGTATATTTTTCTGGTATTTATTTACTCACGAAGTCGCGTCATGCGGAGGTTGCGTATGTGTTTATTGGTGCACGCTAGGCTACGTTGTTCCGGTCATCTGTTCAGACATACACTACTTGGCTGACGTAGTCCTGCCTCAGCATCGCACACCTGCAACATGCGAGCGTGATCTGCACGTGCAGTTCCCCTCCTCTTTGTTATCTGACCTTCAGCGTGCTTACTTCGCCTAGTGCAGCCTAATGCAGACATCATATCATACAAGGCGAGCGTCAGCGTTAGCGCCAGTCCGCCAGGGGCGACTGAATTGTTGCCACTTGGCAGAGCAGTCCTTCAGGATTTTTCTGGCAGTGGTATATTTGTAGGGTCGTGTGAATTGTTGCCTCCTGGGTGTCGCAATTTATCCTCACCGTAACCTATGGTTAGAGATGATGGTTAGGGCCACGATTTTATCGCGAAAAGATTTTTGCCCCATTTTGTTTCAGTGTGTCTCGTGCACATCGGTAGCTTTGTTTCAAGGTTATTGGCAGCGCGTCTTTGTTCAGACACATTTCTCATTTGACTGCACCAATCAGAATAAGGTTATTGTGACTCCTTACGTCTGAAATTTGCCAAGGCAAGTGAGAGTGAAATTATCCAATTACGGGCGATGTAGCAGACCTGTAGACGTGCACATGACGACGCATCGAAACCAAATGTTGCAAAAATCTTTTCACCATAAAATCGTGGCTCTAATGATGGTATATCGCGAAAATGTTTTGTGCGAACATACCCTTGAAAACACTGTAGTTTCTTGTGTCATTTATGATTGGGTAATATACGTCTGACAAAACGTAGCTGTCTGCAGATCAATAACAGGCATCAAATATTACAATAGCGGGATGCTTATTGGCTCAGTCAAATAGGGCAACAGCTCCACGTACAAGCTAAAGCCAGTAATGTTCTGGTAAGCTGGGCGTGTATTGAAATCCATCAAACAGTCAACTTTTCCCGCGATAAACCATCATCTCTAACCATCATCTCTACTTAAGAGGGCGTGGTACATAATTCAACGCTAAAAGCATTTATCTATAACTGTAGGTTTCTTGAAGCCAAGTTGTGAAAATTAAACAATAGCAATCCTAGACAATAGTTTTAACCAACGTTTTAAAAAAAATTGTTTCCAGTGTTATGAACTTCTGATGCACAATCTCTGACGCCGGAACCTCGCGCATTTAACTGCGGCGCAAGAGATCACGCGTAACGAATTAGTAATTCCGGATAAATATTTACTCATAAAGTTGGCAAATACCATTATCTAGGATTGTCTTTGAGTATTTTATCCATGTTGGCCTCGAAAAAAGTGTAGGAATCAATTTATGTTTTCAGCGTTCATTTATCTACCATGCACTCTTTAAGTGTACATTTACAGCTCTGTTTAATGGATTTTTTAAATTTCACTTGTCTTGGGCTGGCAACTCACAGTCGTATGGTGTCACAATAACCGTATCCTGATTGGTGCAGCCAAATGAGAGACGTGTGTGACTTAAAAGTACGCTGCGAATTAATTATCTCGTGACTTAATGTACTTGCTCGTCACGCTTTTAAATCAATACAGTGTGCGTAGTTGTCTTGTTCGTACGTATTTAATTAATGTTACATAAGACCCTGGCAAACACATTAAGTTATTTGTTTTAAGAACCACGCGCATTAAATGCAGCGTAGAAATTCGAATAAGTATGTTTTGATTTTACTTGCAGGCAATACCACGTTATCGTAATACTAAGGAAAGTCAGTGTCAGAATAATTTCTAAATGGCTCATTGCATAGATCATGATTCTGTAGGCCATTCGGGATAAAGTGAGCATTAAAACTTTACCTTTGAAAACTATCACTCACCTTTATTGCATATAAATCAAAATTTACAATATTTGACCTTACTACTTGCGTGGTTGGCAACGTAGTAACCGATTGTAGCTCCGTGTATTTTCCTATTTAAATACAATAGTACTGAAATAAAATTAATTGAAATATATATATATATATATATATATATATAT
>PNEQ01024156.1:0-13744 GCA_003012365.1 Medauroidea extradentata | reverse complement strand
AAAATTAGCTCATCTAGTTTTCCCGTAATGGCACTTCAAAGTCAAAATTTGCGTATTTTTACTTCATACAAAACTTGAAAACCCGTTAACATAAAGAAATGAAAAAAATCATATCAAAACTACGCGTTACTGTCTATGGCCTGTAGCATTTAAAACCCGTTACAAAAAATGTTTATGTTAAATAAAAAATTTCAAAATTCAAATATTTTTTTGGTATTATTAGAAATTTATTTTAAACACAGAAATATTTTATAATGTGTTTGTATATGCTTCAAGCCGTAGACGGTGACGTGTAGTTTTGATGAGATTTTTTCCATTTCATTATATTTACTGGTTTTCAAGTTTTGTATGAAGTAAAAAAATGCAAATTTTGACTTTGAAGTGACATTACGGGAAAACTAGATGAGCTAATTTTTTTCTGTTAGATATTACTGTTCTCTGAAGTAATGTCTACAAAACTAACACTATTTTATACAAATATAAAATTATGAATTTTTCCCCACTTGAACGCCCTTAAAAGGGTGGAATCGTTTCTTTATGGATTCATAAAAAATAATTGACATTAAAAACAATCAGTTTTTGGTACAATTCAAACATGAAAGTGATATTTTTTATTTTAAACACCATTGTTACCATGGTACACTGAAAATGCAATCTTTCTTTCTTCTTCCTCTGGGTAAATATTGTGGTTCCCTAAAACATGCCTCAACCAATTACTTCTCCAATCTAAGTGTATCCTTGATGTTGTTGGGACATGTATGAAATATCCCATATTAACAAATTTGAAAATAATATCAACTCTAGTATTATACAATGTCATAAAGAGATGAAATCACAAACTACGACAGGAACGGGCTAACGAGGAATCACCCCAGTATTTACCTAGGGAAGTTTCAGGAAACCATGAGTAACTGATATTTGTGATGATTGATAACGAATGACAAAGGCCGTTAGGCAACTATTGGTACCTATATTAGAACTCAAGACACACCGGTACGTACTTACAGGAAATTGTGGAGCTTGATATGTAGTAACACGTATCAGGACAATCCACAATGTGTGTCTGTGTGTGGTCCTGATGTGTGTTCAGTAACTACCAAGCTGCATGGTACCCTGTGAGTACTTGACATTTGAGAAGGTTGGTTCAGTAATTAACATAGATTATCTGCATAGTCTGTATAATAAAAATTTGCCAGAGTTTGACATCTGTCTTCTGAGAAACATGCCTGGTTCCATTGTGTTGGCCTTTAAAAATGTCTTTAAGCAAGTCTTTAGACACCATGCTTTTCCAGGAGGAAGTCAGGATGGTTTAACTCCTTTGCTGCGATATTCGACTATAGTCGAACATCGAATTAAATTACTCTGTAAACCACAGATACATTGTTTTCACGCTTAAAAATAACCAAAAATAAACTATTTACAAAAAAAATTTTTTTATTATTTTTTTACACTATCTTGGCACAGTTAAAAAAATTTTCTTCCGCAGCAAAAGAGTTAAAGAATCAACACAATAGCGCTGTTGGGAATGTTTCTCAGAATATAAATGTAAAAATCAGGCAAACTTATACTGTATAGACTATAAAGTATGTGAAGAAGGCTTTAGCTGCTAGGTTAACCTATTAAATAAATAGAAGGTCGAGGTACTCACAGGTTGGTACTTCTTGATAGTGACATACATACAAAGGGATGAATGCATTTGAATTTTTCCACCGCACCCTAGTTTGCTCCCTGGCTGCTAGCGCAACCAACCATGCTTCCACCGCCACCATTACTCAGTGTGCGTGACTCACCGCCTGATGAAGCTGGCTTAGCCAACAGAACATTGTGCAACCACGCAACAATGTGTTTGTCTCTTCGTATGTGTGTCGCAAAGGTTGTTCAAGATAAAGTGAGCACTTTTAAAGTCCATTTTTCCTAGAGTAATGATTAAAAATTATAATTCTTTGTGACTTAAAAAATTTACTTTTTAGTAGATATATACAATCTATACACTCTGACTGTCACTTAGATTGCTTTGTTCGTAGTAAAAAATGGCTGGAAACTATAAATTTATTGGAAGGAATAAAGTAACCTGGGCTTTAAAAGGGCTCACTTTATTTGTTGGTTTGCGCAGGCTGGTGAAGGAGGTGCAGGAGATAGGGGACAGCGTGGATCACCTTCACCGCAAGCTGCTCGAAGCAGAAGCCCAGCACCAGCAGCTGCTTAAGACCAAGAGCAACCTCGAGTCCGACCTGCAGGTCAAGGTCAACTCCCTGTTCATAGACCGCGAGAAGTGCCTTGGCATGCGCCGCAGCTTTCCCATCACTGCCACCATCAAGTACTGAGGCCCGCCGCCGTAGCAACATGAGCACCTGTTCCATTACAAACTGTAGCATGTCTTCACACTTGTATTACTCATTCAGCTAAATCATGTTGAGCTTGTGACTGTTCTTATATAACAAAATTATATTTGTTTTCTTGAAGAGTTCCATTTATTAATGTTAAATATATTTACGTCTCTAATGGCACAAATAAGTCAAAATAGAATACACTGTGTTTCATTTGCTACCCATCTTCCACAAAATAATCTTCATTTACCTATACACTTCTTACCAAAATTTGTCACATTTAGAATTTATGGATGTAAAAATACTTTTAAAAAAGCCCAAAAATCTTTAAAATGGTGTGTAAGGTTAAAACATGAGGGGCCAATATGCACCAACAGTTTAAGATAAAAAACATATTAAATAGACAAAATACTAACTGAAAGGTCAGCTGAAGCTCTATCTGCTACATGTAGACATACAGTCAATATCAACCACAACAAAAAAATCATGTTTACGTCACGACTCCTTCCATTAAGGGTGTTCAGTACCAACCAATTTTAAATAATGGATCTTCTGCATTTAATTTTATTTACAAATTTTTTATGTTGTTTTATGCATTGACAAGGCACAGAGAACAGTTTCTTACATTGAATACAGTTAGCATTGCTCGACTAGTGTTGCCTATACCATACCTGCGACCATCTGTAGGAAAAAAAAGGTCATAATGCTTAAGACGGTAATATCTGTGTCATATCAGAAGGGAGATTTTAATAAATCTCATTGTATGGAACTTGCAGAGAAAACTGACGAATTCTAAGACTGCAAGTACTGATCCCCCTTAATTAGTTTAAAGTTTCAAGGGGTCAAAAAATAAAAGCACTATACGTAGCAGACAGTCCTAAAGCAACCGAGCACATCAATGTGTCAGGAGGATGTCTTCAAACATATCACGATACAAAAAGTAAATACATACAACCTTAGCTTTAACTTTGTGTATTCTATGGCCACCACCAGGTAAATTTATTAATTATATTAAATAAAAACTTAGGTTAACTATTTTCGTACAAGCTGATTATTCTGTAATAATAATAACTTTTTTTTTAAGATCACAACAAGGCCAATTCAATACCTACAGTCATTGAAATACAAAATCAATTCTTGGCACAACAAATATAGGAAAAAAAATTCAACCGAGTAGTTTAAATAATAATTATATTGAAGTATAGTAGTTAGAATGTAGTTATGTACCTGTAATAAGTATTTCATTAAACTGTAAAAATAAACAAAAACAACAAAGTTAAATTCGATAATTGGTCAAAAGCAACATCTGTTGTAACATACGTAAATTAATAAAAGTGAAAATAAGTACAAAAGTAAAATTGCACCTTGTCACAATGTCAGACTTTACTAAAAATCAGCAGAGCCTGCTTAATAAAATACTAAAAGATTCCTGGTAAAAAAATGGAGGAAAGTGTATAATAATATAAAGTTAGTGCAGAATGTTTAAAATAAGACCAGACAAAATGAGTACGTTAAGGAAAAGCATACAAACTAGAAATGTCAGAAGAGGTTGTACGAACATTAAAAAATCTCTAATGACAAGGTACCTGAGAATCAAAGCTAGTTGGTACTGTATATCAATTGTATGGAGATTTTAATTTCTACAGCTTTTTTAGTTTAAATTAATTTTATTGCATTTTTTATATCACCACTAAACAAAGAAACTTCAATTATTTAAAAAAAATTCAGAACAGATTACATGTGGACATTCAATGAACGTGGTCCTGGTGTGCAGGGTAAAAAAATATAAAATTAAATTAATGAAACCAATGAAAATGTTCTACATATACAGACTTTCAATCCATCTAGGCTCTATGGGTAGATTTTCCATAGTAAATAAATTCTGTTCTTTCCCATTTTAATTCCTACATTTTTATAATCCCAGGGCTTCAGTGTACTTGAAATTCATGCATAAATTAGTACATATTGTTCAGGTTAGATTGATTTGCATACAAGCCTTATAAGTATATAAATTTTTATTCTTAATAATTAGTTAAGAAACTACTTAAATTAACTTTGAAATATAGTAGTAAATTGATAAAATCACTTGTTTGCAGTATTCACTTTGCATCAGGAACATATGTTTCCAACACAGTTTGTAAAAATGTGGGTGGTACAAACCAGCACATTCAGAAACTCGTCACTACATCCACCAATTATGACGTCACAAAATACACAGATCAACAGACTTTCAAATTCCTAGCAAAAGAATTAATTTTTTTTATTTGCCTCTTTGCATACAAATGTATAATGAACTTAACTGAACTATTTTGTGAAGTGTATAGTGTATTCTACTTACTTTGCATTTTAGTTTTTGGGTTGGCAACATGTCAGAAAGTGGTAAAACAACAAAATAACAGATTTTAGTTTTTGATGCTAAACATACAAATGTGTTAGAGGGTAAATACTTTATTATTTGTTTAAAAATTTCTAAATGAAAGGTAGACACTTCAAACAGAACAATTAAGCTTCACTGATATTTTAAAGAACTGTACAACATCAAATTTTTGTGGCTGGATTATGATGGAAGAATAATGAACAGTCATGATGCACAAACTGTCACAGATAATTTGTACGGTAAAGTTAAGATTTTCTTTGTATGACATGGTGTGTGTTGGGGTGATGGGGGTTTGGAGGTGGAGAGGTGATAGTTGTCGCAATTAGTACAGTACTTACAGACACTAACACCACATCAATTCATGAATCATGATAACACTTCCTTCACAGCTAGTAACAAGTGAGATGGAGGAAATCCCTTGTGTTTGATTCTCTAGCAAAGACAGACAACTCATAGTCACCAGCAACCATATTAGTTCAGAATGCACGTTACGTCGTTGAGTTATGTTCCAGTCCCAGTTACCCTCGGCATACTTTATGAAAGTTTACGAAACGGGAGCTGAAAAATTTCTTTCAGAAGATCCATTGCTATCATCGCTGATTAAAACATCTTTTCACGACAAATTCTCTGTCATTTCAAGTGCTACACAGCTACTCAATATCTTGCATGTAACACGTGGAAAATGTCAAAATATACTGACGTCACTGAAAACCACACTCTTACAAAAACTACACATACAAATACCACATTTTTGAGGAAAATTAAAATAAAATTATTTCAATAAATAATCAACTAAAAAATTTAATCACACAACAGGAACTGTATGTACAAATCATGCAAATACTCAGTGTCTAGCAAATGAAGGTACTGGCAGCTTCAACCCCTCCTTGGCTTCAAAAAACGTGTACGAAAGCATGATGTCATCTACCGTCTCCATTTTTGGATCCTCTGCAAACTCTGGATCAATGTAAAAGAAAACTGGCATATCTACCTGCAACATCCCAGACATACAATAATGCTAGTTCTTGTCAACATATAAATAAATAACTTTTACGAGTAGGCGCACAGCTACAAAGATTCTCCTTGAACCATTTTTCACCATGATGCAGATTATGGAACAAGTTGGCAGTCAATTGCCAGCCCCCACTTGAAGGACCAAAGATTAACGAATGATGACATAAAATGAGACCCTACGAATGGCGCAATGATGGAATTCAAGGGTAGGGGGTAAACAGGAGAACCTCGAGAAAACCCACCTGCCAACAGCAGTGTCTGCCACAGTTCCCAAATTTCGAAAAATTATAGAAGGCCTCTGCCCTTTTTTAAATATTAAAAACTCAATTCGTTGAAGCCTGCAAGGTGTACCGTAATTCATGGTGAAAATAAGACTTCACAAACCTTAGTGTTTTTCTTTCGACCAATTTGTATTTATTTGGCCACTTGTTATGGCAGTAAAACTATAAGCAATGCACACCTGTTCAGTAGGATTGAGAAGCTGCTCCTCGAAGCAGAAGCACTGTATCTTGTTGAAATATTGGCCAGCATCAAAAGGGATAACATTGTACGTGCTTATGCCTATGACAGGTTGATCCGTCGGGTTCTCTGCAGTGTAGAACGCCAGCGCAGTCTCTCCTGGGGCCACCTGCAGGTACATAGTTATTTAGCTGCAGAAATACAGTACTTTATTTTTGTCATGTTCATATTTTTGCCTAAAAATTACTACATAAGAACATGAAACTTACAACATACTATGATGTAAAGTGTTTACACTGAAAGTAGACTTATATGCATGGGTACTACGCCTTTCAGCATACGTAAGAACTAAATATAAACAGGAATGTGTGAAAATAATTTTTACTGAAAGTCAAAGACTAAAGGCCGATATTGTAAACCTCTTTTGAATGACAACCAACTGCTAGCCCCATTGAGAAAGCATTGATGAGTAGTTGGTTGTCATTTGAAAGAGGTCTATAGATATGGCCCTAAGACCCAAGTTTTCACTGAAGAGGATGACAAACACAAATGTAATCTAAGTTAGAAATTTTAACAAAACAGTGGAAGGGTGGAAGAATGATTTACTAACATTACAGCTTCTATATAGGCCTACACTTATGATGGAGAGGTCTTCAATACAGTCACAATACACATGAAAATAATCTACTATCCATTACTAAATCTGGTCACAAGACTTAAAAGGAATATGTACCTGGCACACACAAACTGTGTTTTGAGGTGTTACATCTATTCTTTCTTACATGAAACTGTCAAAGTTGATGCTATTACGTGTACCTATGACATCACACACTTGAAATTTTGCTTCTCCAATGTTAAAAATGCAGAAAGTTTATATGAACAATGATTTTGGTGCCCCTCAAAATGACCAAAAACTGCTCTTTTTAGACAACTGCCGTAACTCCACAAATTCTAACCGGATTTGTAAAAAATAAACTGAAAGCATGGTAGGCCTTTACTACGTGACCAAGGCACTTGAGGTGGCTTATTCTGTACTATATGTCTGACACACAGAACATTGAAGCCTGTGGCTTGTGAATTGATTTTATCAACATTCACGAATGAACGAGACATGTACCTCCCCGAAGCATTTGGGAGTTCCCTCGGCAATGGCAAGAAAGACTGCTAAATCTTTCATATCGGAAATATCATCTTGGTCGTTACAGAGACCCCAGTTGACTGTCATCTCAGTGAATACAGAAGGTATGTTTCTTTTTATTTTTAACAATTTTGGTTGTGTAGAAACACTTATTTAAAATATTTAATTATAGTTCTTGTAAAATGTCATGCATTTAAATAAATTGGTAATTCCATAACATCTGATATATAATTATGTTGTAATTACTGCAGGTATTTTGATCATAGATGCAGGAGTAAAATGATGAATTGGGGTTGGGGAACAGCAGTTGCTATAATATACCCACAATTAAAAAAATAATTTATGTTCGTAATCTGAAAAGCCATCAGGAAATGTAAGTACAACAGCTGGTGACTAAATCTAAACGTAATATATATGTATGTAGAATCTTAAAGTGCTATATCGAGAAATGTTTAGTTAACTCAATGAAACCAACGTTACGGTTCCTAAATGGACAGTTCAAAATGAAGAGTGAGACCCCATGATAAGAACATGTATATTGTGCAAATGTTGAAATACTGTTTGTCTGTTATTCATCTCTTGCTGTCTGATATGAAAGGCACATACATAATTAAGCTACTGTAGATAGTGGAGGAACAAACAATTGATACAAAATAATGTGATCTTTTCTGCAGATTTTTATTCATTATCAACATTTTTAAGATGCCGCAGTAAATGTGCATCGCAAATAATATCCAAACAGGTAATTTAGAGTTGAAAGTAAGAAAAATTAATTTTCAATACAACTGTACTAACAATACAAGAGTGAAAAATATTCACCATTTAATTAATGGCATTTTTTATGATTGTACAGTCAGTCAATGTAAGTCTGAATGGATTAATTACACATGGTGCACTGGAATTTGTTCCTATTCAGGCACGCTGGAGTAAAATTTTCAGTATTGGGGGGAGGGGGGCAAATATACATGTACCCCCACCCGGAAAAGTTTGAAATTTAAGGTACGAAATGGTGCTATTTAGATATTCCTGAACCCGAAATATTGAGTATAAAGCAGCCATAACAACATACAAATGTATTACATATTATCCTAAAAATGTAGGGGGGGGGGGCAACTTTGACACCCACACAAAATAATAAGGGGGGCAACTGCCACTGCTGCCTCCATGGCTGCGGAACCACTGTTCCAAACATTAATAAATTGAACCCATGCTAACTTATCACGAAAGAAATTTATTTTCTAGACTTTCAGCAAGTGTAATTATGTAGTATATACTGAAGAACAAAGTTTCTGTATGTTGGCTACAAGAAGTAACTTCACAATGTTTTCACCAGAAACATACAACCTGTCTGGTGTTACTCTCGGATAATACTTGATGAAACCATTAATTTTCAAGGCAAACAATTTTAATCTTATTACTGCTACCACGGTCAGTGTTTAGTTCTAAAATAAAAACATAAGACCCACAGTTCTGGCAATAGTAAACACTGGAAATTTCACCTTTATCTCAGTCTGCATGGGTTTAAAATTCCAGCGCATGCTTGCCGCCCGGTCTGCGTTGAACCTGACAGTGATGAGCCTGTCCTTCCGTTTAGTCATAGTTTCCACTTTTTCTGCATCGTGACCAATGCTCGTCGTCCCTCCGTAGCTGTATGCCTGTCAGCAAACACAACCCAGATCTCACAATCAACAGCAAGAGTTCTGTCATAATATTGACAGCACTTGATGGCAAACACACACATGGTTCACTTGAGAGGCCTATGTGCCCAGCATGTAAGCAGTGGTGTGGCCAATCACATTTCTTCATTTCTAAGCAAAACAGCTAAATGCATTCCCAGTATGTTTATTTGCAAAAAGAACATACACTTAAAACTATGATTCTATAATTTAAGAAATGCAGCAAGTTTACTACAAACGTAATTTTGGGGCACCCCAAAATTGTTAAAAACTTCATTTTTTTACTGTACGGTGACCACTCATTACAACTAAGAAAATTCCCAAATTTTTCTCTGATTTCCCGGACAGAAAACCAAACGTTTTCCTGATTATAACAAGTATGAAAACAACACTTTGGTATTTTATTCAAAACATTTTCCAACAAAACTAAATATTTCAAGTCCTTTCTGACACCACTACAAACGCACTTGACAAAACATTCAGTAAAAATAACTACGAACTTGAGCATGGAGTATAATCACCTCTACACAACAATAATTTTTTGAACAAAAATTGCTGTCGAAACTCCAATATTTTCCTTCCTATGACTTTTACGGAAGCTCAAAATGAACGAGGCAAGAAAATTCCCTGAAATTTCTTCGATGGACCAAAAATTCCTTGAAATTTCCCTACCAGATAGCCACAATGTCCCTGATAATTCCAGGTTTTACATGTGAGTGGCTACTCTGTGTAACTACTACAAAAATACCACGTGGATTTGTGAAGTCCAACACCAGCAGCTTTTGATGAACTTCATTACAAACTTTCCACAAATAAAATTATAGGGCCGCACTAAATGTACCGAGGAAAAAGAGTAAAATGAAAATGTTGCACATCAGTTGGCATGCTGCGAATAGAGGCAAAGCAGTTACCATAGTGTGTGGCAGTCTGAACCTTACAGATGCCCTATCTCTATGCATCAAACACGTGAAATTATGTGCGGAACAAAGGCCTCTTAAGTCACTGCACAAGCTAGAGCTACAGTTATTCCTGCGACTAGGGTGCTCTCTTCCAACCAAAACATTTCCTTCGGATTTTGATTCCCAGTGGAGTCAATCTGAATTCTTGCACGTGAGAACCGTGCCAGGCAATGTGCCACACGTCAACTGGTTTTCTCTGTGACTAACCAGTTTCCCCATCTCCTTCATTCTGACATTGTTCCATGCTCACCTTATGTCATCCCTCACCAGTGCTGGAAACTTGCTGTTAAGCAGACAAACATGTTGTCACATTACAGAGTATTAAGTAGTTGATAAATAACTGCACAACTCAAAGACTTTGCTCAGCTTCAGACGGACATACTTTACTGTTCAGACATCTGTGCCATCGCAGACATTCTTGGTTAGAACTTTTTACCACCCCTTTCACAGACATAAAACACAAATAAATAGATATACAGTAGTATTTTTTAAGTATTCGATGTTACCTTGTGTATTTTTCAGCACACTGAACGTTTATACCAACAAGTGGTAGATGGATGCAAAGAGGCTGAAAGGAAATAATAATATGGACCTAAATGATCACTTTACTGTGATGAGTCTGTAAAAGACATTCTGCAGCACAGCAGTTCACAACAGTTGATGTTTGGGAAGAAAGCAGTTCTTCATTGATGATTCTGATCACACCGTACATCTCAGGATCTATTCTTCAGAAGTACGTCAAATTTGAAATATGTACCTATATTACTTTGTAAGACGATGATTTTGTGATTCACAATAAAATGACCATATTTGAAAGCCTTTTTTAAATTACAAATATAAGTTGACCTGTACCCTACATGTACATTTTCTGCCTTAAAATATTAGTGATTAAATATACGTAGGATGTAAATGCTACAAGGAACACTTCATGTTGACAACCTGTAATTTCCAACCTAAATTATATTCAACGTGACTTGTTAAGTTGCCTCTCAAAACTAAACTTTTGGATGAAACCCCATTTTTTGTGCTGATATAATGAAAATATTGCTTTAAAGAAATTAATACATATGTACAAAAAAATTAGACAATGAGTTTCAAAGTGATTTATGAGCATAAACATATTACAGGATATCTATAAAAAAAAGTTTAAAGTTCCTATGGCAATGTGGGTTGCACTGTGACAGAAAAAAAAGTCAGTGGTGGCATATGTGTAGGTCCCACATGTATTAAGCCCCAAAGTAATATCATTAAACATACTGTATATGATTGCTATCTTCACTCTGAGGTAGGGAAGAAAGCAATTTTTCATTGATGATTCTGATTACACGGTACATCTCAGGATCTATTCTTCTACTGCTGTCACAGTCATCATGTTTTTAATTCCTAAATGAGAGCAGATATCTGAAAACTGTTGCATAATTTTGTTGAAAATTATTTTAACTATGTAACATAATTTTTTCTAGACAAAACATTCAGATTTGGTTGATTAGTTCATTATTGGGAATTACCTTAGTTGTATAATTAGCTGAAACCATTATGTATTCAGTCCCCTTAGGCCTCCCTACCTGCGCTTCAAATGTGTTGCAGCGAGTTACGATTATTCTTCTTCTGACAAAACTATTTAATGCACATTATGTTAGTTAATCTACGAAAAGAATGCACACTTCAAACTATCTCGCTATAGTTTTGAAAATTCAGCACGTTTATTAGAAACATCATTTTCGGACCACTCAAGATGACCAAAAACTGCTTTTCCAGGCTGCCGTATCAGGCAAAATAACAACCGAATTCGAAAAACACAACTATAGAAACAAGCGTTACACTTTGGACTAAGCTGCTAACAAATAAAATATTGTGATCGCCACTTAAAGTTCCGTAAGAAAAAGGATAATAGTAAAGCACTGCACGCCAGCTGAGTAGCTTGCACGGAGAGGCGATAATGCATTACATACGTCGGTCAACAGCAACCTTACAGCTCCTGCCTCACACACAAACACTGCCTATCTAGGGAGACCCCTTAACATAGTATACACTGTTTGTAACAAAACTGTACAACAGTTTTTCAATGTCTCCATTCATTTAAGATTTAAAAAATAATTACCATAAAAGCAGTAAAAATGATGGATCAATTCCTTAAACACTCTTTCAAAACATATCAACTTTCAAAGCATACCTGACAGAAAATTCTGTAGAGAGGAACAGCGGCATAGCTAAGACCGACTGTCAACACAGCCGTGGCTGCAACATAGTAGAGCGTAGAGCGAATCTTCTTCCTCTGGTCTGTCGAGCCTTGCCCCCATCTCGGTGAGCTAGTGTGGAACTGGCACCTCCGCAGTGGAGAGCCCCACGTCTTTAAAGCAGGCGACACACGACTTAACCAACATCTTGTGATCCACATCACCTGTGGCAGTCAAGCTGAAACAAATTACGTGGCTGTGAGAACATACTATTTTGGATTACAAGCAGTCTTCAAGTTTCATACATAATGTGTTCTTGAAAAGTGTATGAAAGCTGAACTATACACTTGCATGTTATACGAAGGGTTCCATTCAGAAAAAAGAAAAGAAAGGCCTTCAGTAACAAATTTATAATGAAAACTTGTTTTCAGGTATTTTAAAAATATTTGTAACATACAAAATGAATAATTATTTAAAAACTGCTGAGGGCCTTACAAATGGTGGTACTTATTCATAAAATTGTGTGTTCTGGAATACTGACTTGCTAAAAATTTATGTTTATGATTTTTTTATTACGTTCATTTTTGAAAGTCTGAATCCACTTACTTTCATAAAGAAATATGTATTGTTAACATGTCAGTTAAGATTTTCAACAAGTTAGGTACCTTCTTTTGTTTAAAGTTGTATTGCTTGCATTTTATATATTTCTGTACCACTGACAACACCTACATCCTGAAGCATTTTTTTTTGTTCAAAACGGGATCCAAGGTGGTTAAAAATAAATAAATGACAGACATATGAAAGTCTTATTACTAAATTAGTTTGTATGAAAGCAAAGAATTACACACAAAAGGGTGTTCAAGTGCAATAAAACATAATTTTATATCTTTATGAAATGGTGTTAGTTTTGTAGACAATACTTGTGAGTACAGTTTCCTCTTACAAAACTATTTTAGCTTTAATAGTTTTCTTATATTGGTGCGACAAAGTCAGCATTTGCTTGTTCTGCTGCCATGCAAATAGTGAAAACCAACTGACCTACTTAAACAAAATAATTCACTGTGAACTTACATCACATGAGCTATGCAATGAAGTATTTAAAAGACCATCAAGTAATATTTTGAATTTTTTAAAAAATTGCTACAGGAAAAATAGTTGAAAATCCAGCAATTTTTTTAAAATACAAAAAAAAAATCACTGGATTTATAAAAATTTCTTATTTCGTAGCCCGTGGCACGTTATTTCACTGTGAAATATTTCACTTATGTATGTCAATTGGTTTTCACTATTTGCATGGCAGCAGAACATGTCAATTTTGACTTTGACGCATCATTATAAGAAAACTATGAGAGCTAAAATTGTTTCGTAAGAGGAAACTGTACTCACAAGCGTCATTTACAAAACTAACACTATTTCATGTACAGTAGGACCTCTATTATCCGCGATAATGCAGGGGACGAGACAGTCGGATAACCGAATTTCACGATTGATCGAGTCATTAGTTTATCTTATCTGGTGCCATTACTCAGACGTGGTTATTATCAACGGGAGTTGTTGCTATCTTATCTGCTACCACGTAGCAGTCTCTGCAATTATCTGACTGCTGCACGTCAGTCA
>PNEQ01024155.1:0-13744 GCA_003012365.1 Medauroidea extradentata | reverse complement strand
AGAGACTGCAACTTGCAGAACTTCCCGAAGAAAATAATTTCTGACCTCTTGCAGTTCAAGACTGATGTAAGTGCAGCATTGTGCTCGCAAGGAAAAGATCCCAACGAAAAGAAAAGAGGAAGACCCTCCAGCAGCAGTGTGCAAGAAATGTATGACGTAAAGAAAGCGCGAGGACCTGCAAAACCAATTCCTGAGTTCAGTGTTCGTCGAGATGGTATTGCACATTGGCCTTCTATTGTCGATGACAGGCAGCGTTGCAAACTTCCTGGATGCACTGGCATTACAACTGTGAAGTGCACAAAATGCTGTGTTCACCTGTGTTTGACAAAGAAGAAAAATAGCTTCGTCACATTTCACACATAAATGTTTAAATAATTACCGCGTAGAAAATTCAGCATAATTCTCAGTTATGCTCTTGGAAATGTTTATCTATGCAGTAACCAACAGAAAGTTTGTTACAAAATGTTAGGTGTTGTGACAATATTTTGTAATTTGGTTGAGATTTGTTACCATTTGCTTTTTCAGAAGTATCGTGTTGTACATTTTGTACATATGTGACATGTATGTATTGTGTGTTGGTGTTTTTCAGGTGATAAGGATCGACATGTGTGTTTTATAAATAAAAGTCAAATTTTGTGTGTATTTGTACCAATTTCTTTGTACAGCAATTATTGTGCTGTCGCATCAAAACTCACAAAAATTGTACAAGTAACTGTACAAGTTTTTAACAAAAAACTCATTTTAAAAAGTTACTAGCATATGTAAGGAGCCCTTTTTTATACTGTGAAAATATATATAAAACATTGAGCATAACCATAAAACTTTATTTTCCTTGTGTGCCTATTGTTGCAAATTGGTAACAAACCTAAAAAAAAAATTACTTTCCCACCTCATTCCCTTTTCAGAAGAAACGGTTTGTACATTTTGGGCATATGTGACATTTTTTATGTGTTGTGAGTTGGTGTTTTTCAGTGTATAAAGATGATGTCAAGTGTATTGTAAAAAGGGGCCAAATTATGTGTGTGTTTGTAACAGTTTCTTTGTACATAAATTGTGCTGTCACATCAATATTGTAAAAAATTAATAAAAAAATTGTACAAGTTAAAAAATATATGTAAAACAGTTATTAACTTATGTAAGAAGACCCTTTTTATAGTACACAAATAAAAAAAACATTTTGTGTAGTCAATATGTTTTACCCTTCGTCGCCTATTGTTGCAAATTTGCAACAAACCTAACAAAAAATAATAAAGACATAGTAAAAATAAAATCGCAATTTCCTATAAAAATTTACACATATCTGATACCATTTTGACACCAAAAATTTTTTTCTCGAATTTTTTTTTATTTCAGGATAACCTTTTTACCCTTCGTCGCCTACTGTTGCAAATTTGCAACAAACCTAAAAAAATAATACAAACATAGTAAAAATAAAATCGTATTTTCCTATAACTATTCACACATATCTGATACCATTTTGACACCAAAAACATTTTTTCTTGAATTTTTTTTTTATTTCAGGATAAAAGAGGTATTGGGGATGCTAACAAAAAAAATCAACATTGGAAATTTATTCAAAATTTAAATTTTTACCGTTAAAGCAAAATAATAGTATTAAATTTTACGTCTCAATTTTATCTGATTTATATAGTTTTTGCACTCATTTTAAAGCTAATTTAATTTAAAAAATTTAAGTAACTTTTTCTTATATGATGCCTTGTTTGGAATTTTAAAATTTCAAGTAGGCTCTGGGCTAGCCTGTACTGGGATGGATTTATCTGGCAGGCAGGTCAGAGTTCACTCGCTTGGAGTCATGTACAGAGGCGTGCTGGAATGCGGCGAAGACAGCATGTCGTTAGGCCTTTGACATGGGTGGTAGTGTCATGTGCAACAAAACTCCGAAAAGGTGGTGATCCGCGACAGATAATGATGCAGCAACTCCCCAATTAATAACTTAATGAACGTTTAGCTGGTATGGTGGAATAAAACGGTTTGCAAATTTGTCAGTACGTACTTTTCTTCCATAGTAAATGTAAATTAACTAATTTTCAAGCAACTTGGATCCCGTTGTATCACTCCGCCGCTTGGCCGAGTAAGTCCGGTTGTCCGCCCAGGAAAGATAGTCGTGGTACATCGGAGCTTGGGCGCGGTCGCCGGGAGATGGCCGGCTAAGAGAAGATATCAGTTTAGGTATCATGGCGGGGCAGACAGGATGTGTAAGGAAGCGCTGGCGAGGGGAAGTGAAGCCTCGGGGGCAAAATCGCTGTAGTTAAATTTTTTTGTTTTTCTTTGTTTTTAGTAGCACTAGGTATGTAACAAGGTCTTGCACAATATGTAACCATATAGCCATTATTCTGAGTGGAGCAGGTATAGAGTACTAAAGTTTGTAAACTGCAGTACCGTGCGACGATATTGTCTTGGGCAGACACTCAGTAATAATGTGTATAACTGCAACCTGCTGCAGTTTGCTTGAGGTTTACTAGAGCGTAATTGGTTTGGTGAAATATCTTATGTCACGTTTCCTGTTATATTGGTTATCTTGATTGTTTGCAATGGGCGACTAGTATCATAAAACACTGATCATAGCTATTAATAAATAGCCGTAAATAAGATATGTGTTTCTTTGTTTTTTGTATCATCATCCTGCAAGCTACATCATTCAGTAATAACAACAGGAGAGTGTTACATTATCTCGCATACAACACGTCAAACAAAAACCTCCAACACAACATATACCCTCGTTTCAACTGTCGCCGCGAACAGGGCTGGCACACACAACACACATACCCCCGTTACAGTACCTTATGTTGGATCGCCAAATACAGCAATGGCGTGTTATACATGGTTTCTTCCTGAATTAAAAATACGTACAGGATTGTGATCCACAGAATGGTCTCTTCTTAAGCTATCTGTGAAAACACTCAAAAGTTTCTATATAGCAACTCTGAACATAAGTAATGAGTGTCACTGCAGTTGACTTTATTCCCACAGTTTATGGAATAAAAAATTAGATGTCATTATTAGAACAACCATCAGGACTGAAAGGAATCCAAAAAGACATTATTCACTCACTAAAAACTCATTTCAAGGACTTGGAAATTAATAACACATTTGTCATTGCAACACTTCTAGACCCTAAACTCAAGAAATCAGTTTTTGCTTCACATGACTAATGTAATTCTGCAGTTATGCATTTAATAATTGGACGACGTTATGCATAAACCAGCTATGCGCCAATATATTGTGTTGCATAATACAGATGAAAACATTTTCAGTTTTAAAACTGTCTTAATGTATTCTGGTCCTGTAGCATGTTCAAAATATTTCCTTTATAAGACTAAAATATGCCTACTTCTCGTAAGAACTGCTTAAAGCTAAGAATCTTTAAACACATTGTTACTTACAACTAATATTTGGCTCATAGCTGGTTGATGCATAACACCATCCAATTAATAGTTTAAAAAACTAAAATACACACTTTAATAGAAAACCACACTAAAATATTTAAATAATTTCATTAAGTTTTAAATAAGAATAGAGTAATTATTACCTCTATGATTTAAACTGTTGTGAACAATATCATGACTTCATATGTATGAGAAAAGCACCCCACGCTTTTATACGAATGAATTTTTTGATAAACAGTGAGGGCGCATGAAGTCACAAAAGTGTGTTTCATATTATTTATAGACGTTTTTCCGACTTAAAGAAGCACAAACGTGTCCGGTATTACTTTGTAAGGTATTTGATTTTATTGAGAAACTAAAGCATCAACACATGAAAACAAATTAATTGAAACATTTAAGTTTCTCGATTAGGTTTTATTTTCTCATGACTCTACTTTTATCAATATTCTGTGGATATATTATTTACAACAGTTTACATCGAGGCACACGTGATTACCAGGCATCCATACCACAACATCCAACCTAATATTCTGTCAATAAAATATTTTCAACAGTTGAGATCCGTCGAACGAGTGGGCCAGGTGGCCCAGATCATAACGATCAACACTCCGGGCGTTCAGGAAAGATGTACAGATGTCGCACAGAAGGTGTGTTGTGGGCTGGGGTACAGTCATGCAGAAACCACTTGTTGAACCTGATGGCTAGTGGTCCATTATCTAGCAAAACTGGGAAGATGTGTTGCAGAAAATTATGGTACCCAATACCGTTGAGCCGCCAGGGGAGGAAATGTGGCACAATCAAAATGCCGTGAACAATATCATGACTTCATATGTATGAGAAAAGCACCCTATGCTTTTATGCGATAGAATGAATTTTTTGATAATTACTCTATTCTTATTTAAAACTTAATGAAATTATTTTATAATTTTTAATGTGGTTTTCTATTAAAGCGTGTATTTTAGTTTTTTAAACTATTAATTATTTTAGACTTTTTTGTTCGATTGATCGTCAAAGTAATTTTTTTCAAGTATTTTAACCACATCAATTTTAGGTTGAAAAAATTAATATTTTTTTGCATTTTCAGTCTTTAAACGAAGTTAAATTTCATAGTAGGTAACTAGGACACTAGACTTTTAGTTATATATAAAAAAACGCATATGAAACATATATTTAACATTCTTAATAGAGGTACAATATGAAAATTTTATCATGTTATCTGAGATTGATATCCTAATCTAACCATTTCATTTAATGCATCATTATTACATGCGACTCTTCCTGTTAACTTTAAGCAATCAAGTTCATCAATTAGGATACCATCGAGAGACTTTACACAGCTAAGGGCTATGTAAGCTTGTCCAGCAGCAAACAGCCGAGAACCTAGATAAATAAATGCATGTTCAACCGTATAGCCTTGCATTTTGTGGACAGTCGACGCCCAACTCAGGATTAATGGCAACATTCGTCTTTCAGCTGTACCATAGCTATATTTTGCTGGGAACTGTATTGATATTGGTTTAATTACATGTATACCATATGAACCGAAATCAGTACGGACTGACGGTATATCTGTATCATATACTTGGTTCCGTTGAAAATGTGGCCAGATGATCTCGGTGATAAAATCCATATTACCATTAACTAAACATTTTGCCACGTCAATATTTGATCTTGACAAGACTTTAGCTCCCACAAATATTTTCAGTATTTTAGGAAGAACTCCCGTTTTATTGATATCATCAGATATGACAGAGTCCTGGTCTTCATTACATAATTGTCCAGTAGCATCAATGAGTTGATCTTGTGCTTTTATTGTGTACAGAGATGGCAAAAAGAAATAACTTTTGAATTAGATCTCCAGGGTAATTCTCACGTTTTGAGAGACTGTAACATTTTACTGATTTTCAAATCCTTCATTTTCAAATCTCATAGAATCCTCAATTTAATATCTTACCGAAAAAAAAAATCTCAATATCTCATTTGGTTTGGAAGATACAAATAATTAATTGGAAACACGTTTTACTTATTTTTTGCCAGCTTTCGAGAACGAATATTGAAAAATCCTTAAATTACTTTTTAATTATTTATGTAAACTTCGTGTTACGGCAAAAACCATCTCAATATCTTAAATAGTTTAGTTGATACGGATGATTAGACGGTAACACGTTTTATTTTTTTACCATCTTTCAAGGATAAATTTTGAAATATCCTGAAATTACTTTTTAGATATTTATGTAAGCTTCATTTTAAAGATAAAATCACGTTGATATCTTAAGTTGTTTAGGAGAAAAAGAGGAGTTTTTGAAAACTCATTAACTGACTTTGCACCCCCTTAGTTTCCGAATTTCGAAAAATCGAAAAAAACATGGAATATGTGTTTGCTTAGACAATGTTTTAAAGTAAAAATAATAAAAAAATCTCATCAGGCTGAAGAGTTATCGAGAATTTCGTGAAAACACTTTTTATTTTATCCTGGTGATCCTGACCAGAATACTAGGATAATTTTTTTTTAATTATTGTTATGTCGTCGGTCCTTGATACGTTTGCAAGTTTTTAATTTATTCGGATGCCTCTAAATAGGTGGAAATTATGTTCAAAGATTCCATTACATACATAAATAGTTACAACTGAAGCTAATAAAAGTGTGTTAAAAAGTGAAGTGGCAGTGGCAAACTACCCTTTAGTTGCACTTACAAATGAAGTTGACAGTAAAAAAATGAAACTTAGTACAATGCACTCTATTTACACTAACATTATTATCCAAACGAGTCTACTGTCAACAATTCTTTTTCCAGATACAGAAATGGAAATGTATTTGGCAGAGCCACTTGCTCCAGTGGACTCTGACCATCTCAAGTATTGGATGACCGAACCACACAGAAGATTTCGTTAAGCTGCGAAGAAATACTTATCACCATCTGGTCCTGTGGTGTCGGAAAGATTGTTCAGTGCAGCTGGTTGGGTATTCACGAAAAAAAGTTCACTTAATCCCGAGAAACTTCGTCAACTGGTTTTTTAATAAGAATTCTGTACATAAATTTTGTAATGTTGGCTTTGTTTGCATAGTTATGTCTGCATGAACAACTTCCTATATTTCACTTTTAATTTGAAATTTTGTAAAAAAAAAATATGTTAAAATTTTTACTTTCGTAAGTCAATGTGTATCTAGGTGATATAGATTCCAAAATTTGTTTAATACATTAAAAAATTACAACTAGGCAAGTTACAGGCAACAACAGGCAGCACACAGGAATGTGATGATCTTGCAAGCAGCTGCTGTAGCAAACAGCGAATCTCAGTCAGGCATTGTCAAGTAGCGCACTGCAGCCGGCAACTGATGAATGTCACCGGCCACGTGTTACCGCCGCTGTGTATTTCTTAGGCTCTTGGGCAACCAGAAGGCAATAGTAGCCCATGTTATTAGTTCGTGTGTCTCAAATGATGTTTATATAACTGTAATAAATGCATCTAGCGATGTGCCAGTCGATTCTTCGATACATTCGATTCTCATGGTATCGAAGGATCGAGCATCGTCAGGTAGAATAGACATTTTAGGTTAAGCCACGATTCAAAACATAAGTGCAGTACTACAATCTCACATTTAAAAAATAAATCGTATTTTAATCACAACAGCACACAGTACACATTCAAACACAAATAGTTGTTTACAAATCAGCTACAAAAATTATTTGCAAAAAGGCAACCCTCCTGTGATTAGTTATTTATTACCAATGATCACGTAAGCCGTAACCACGAACTTCAATAGTAAACAAACATATATCGTCCATAGATGTGACGCATGCATGCCACACTTCAAACAAAATGGTCGACGTATCAGATTTTTAGACGTGAGCATGGTCTTAGAGGTACGCGTTACCAGCATAAATGGCACTTTGATGTTCAGTCTAAACTATTATTCTATGCTGTAAAATTGTTCATTTTCGGTCAGTGTGCAGTGTTGTCAATTTAACTTTCTTTTCCAATTGAGATTTCATTACTAGTTGAGCATCGGTTAGCGATGCAGGTGAATCCCCGATGTATTTGTACTACCATATCGTCTACTTCAATCTTACTCGAACATCTTGCGATGCAAAAGTGGTTATCGTTGTGCAGAAGTATTTCGTATGTTCTGTTTTAAAGTAGTAGGGCTTAGTGGAATGCTAAAAAAAAGTTTGTTATCTACAGTTTTTTCTACGATTCTGCAAGTACCGATACACTCGCTGAGATGCCGGATCATCCAGAGGAATTTTAAATGTAAGATAAATCACTAATTTGTATTCATTAATATAATAATATTGTTACATTGGAAAATAAGTGATAATTTACCTTTTAAAGTTTTCAAAATAATTTTATGTACACCTAGACTTTTCTTTAGCTGATTTTTACACTTTGCCTAGCGGGATTTAATGAAAACCTGTTGGCAACACTTGTGTACATTTCTGTTGCAGCAAATACATTGAAGTTAATGTTTATTTTATAGTAGACGTGGAATCGAAGGGAATAGAGTGTTTTTTTTGTTTTTTTTTAGGAATCGAGAATCGGAATTGTGATTATGGAATTCCATCACTAAAAAACTAAATAATTATGTTTCAGGCAAAGGAAAAAAATATTTTTCTAATTATAAAATCACAAAAATTCTCACTTTTTGTTTTATCTTCAGGTCTGTGAATATTCAAGGCTGTATTTTCTAGAGATAAAGAAAAGTAATTAGTTTCACATGTAACCCACATGTAAGCATGGTTATTTGGGTATAGTACTGTCAGGAAGTTTGGCATAGTAAAATAAAGGAAAAGATACATTAATTTTTAAAATGACATGAAAATAGTAAAACCGGAAAAAAGTTAAGTACAGCTAGGGTGTATGTATTATTGAACTATTAAGACTACAAGGTGGAGAAGGAACTAATTATAAGTACTGAACTGAACAATAATAATAAACCATAAATAAGAAAATAAACTCTCTACCACATTTCATTGCACAATCTTTGCTATTACGTGATCTTCACATCTAATTTTATCACGACAGAAATGGTAAAAATGCTTTCATTGCATAATCATTGCACCGAAATGTCTTGTTTACGTTTCTGCACCAGAGATGTTAACCACATTCAAGTATGAAGTTAAGACATTAGGACGAAATGGTTGCCACAAAAATCTATTTTAAGTTAGTACCAAAATATTCCGCAGGATTGAAAGTGGAACATCATGGCGCTGCTAGTTTAACAGTCCGCCATCTTGAGTGTACGTCTAGCATTTGGACCAGGGGGAGGAAACTAGTATACAGATTTGTGGTCACAAACTTTTTTTTGCTAGGAGGTTTTTTTTCTGTAGTTTTTGTTGTTGCCGTTGGTAGCGAAGAATCGCTAGTAGTCAGCAGTATTAGTAGATTGAGTGTTTATAAATATTTTACTTTTACGTAAAAGGTGTTAATAATAATATACATATTTTATTAAAATTATTACTAAATTTTAAATACATTTATAAATATAATAGTACACCTTTCTTGACATTATTTTTCGTGATGAATTTTTTATCTGACTCATATTGTGTTGTTTTTGTTTACTGGATTTGTTGTCGAAAAATTGTCAGTGTTATGATTTTGAATGGAATTATAATTTACTGTTGAAACACTGGCGATGTAAGAAAGCAGAACATGTCTGCACCATACGCGTATGGTAAGAAATGTGCAGCATTTGGCTGTAAATCAAAGCCGATTGATCAGTGATTTTTTCGCTTTCCTCGCCATCGGACTGACACTGAAAAGGCTAGGAAAGTTCATGTTTTTTTATAGCGTTAGCCTACACGTGGTAGTGTTATTTAACTACTGATGGTTGTAATTGGAGATCTAAAGAGTAAATTTACGAACTAAAACAGTTACCGCTCACAATTATGCCGTAGCAAATTTCCCAACAATTTTAAAGGGGGGTTGAATACAAAATGTGACTAAATTTCGCTCTTATAAATTTTTATCTTGCATACTTTTTGCGCAATTGCTCATTTTAGTGTAGTTAGTCCTTAAAACAGAAACCTGCAAATTTTGACTTTAACAAGCCACTACGCGAAAATTATGAGAGATAAAAATGTTCGTATGAGCAAAATTTATTTATTTTATTTATTTCTTAGCCTCCAGTATACATCCATACAAATTGAGGAGTTTTCCGGAAGATGGGCACATAGAACTATGTGCCCTTTTTCGGGAAATCGTTTAAAATTAACCGCCATATTGTGTAGCATGTTCCCCCAAAAATTTGATTATGTATTCCAACAACAGATGTCAGGAGAGTACAGTGTTTGTAGAGACACATGTACCCTTTTTCGGGAAATCGGATTAATTTTACCAGCATATTGTGCATAATGTTGCCTCCAGCATTAAAGGACAGAAGTGCATTTTTTTGTAGTGAAACATCTGCGCACATCAATATCTATGGATTGGATTCATTGTTTTGTTTATATACCAGTGAATTTGTTACGCCTGCCTTCTAGCAATTCAACGACAAAGAAAACAAATAATTGACACGAAAACAGGCAGAAAAAGGAAACGTTACTGCAACAATAATAAAAAGAAAGAAGAAAAGAAGAGAAAACATTCAATGGGTTAAAATTATACAACATGTAGTGGAAAATCTACTGAGGCAAAACATTTCTCAGAGGTGGATCGGTGTTGTCAACACAACTGCTGCAAGAAGATAACAGCTGGTAAGCAAAAAGAGCTATATGATATTTTTTATAGTGAACGAGGAAAAGAATTGCAAAATTCATTTCTTAGCCATTGTATGATGAAGAAACCTACTCCACATAACCCCAAAATTTGACAAACTCCTAAGAAGTCAAGAAATATTATTTGGGAGTATTTCATTCAAATAGATGGTTCCAAGTTGAATGTCTGTCGCACAGTTTTGTTAAAACTGTATCATGTGTCTGTAAAAAGACTTAGGGTCATTCAAGCTAAAGCCATGTCAATTGACACATTTAAGGAGAAAAGGGGCACACATGACAATTGGTCACACAAAATCGTCGCTAATATTTGAAAAAAGGAAAAAGAGCACTTGACAACTATTCCTAGCCAAAAAAAGCCATTATTGTGCTAAAAAATATGATTTGAATTACTTTGAAAATTCAAATTTGACTGTCAAATTGTTGTACAACATGTTCTGCGAGTATTTTTTTTTTTTTAGAAAACAGGCAGCAAACTTTGCATGAGCTATGTAACACACTTTTAAGTATTTCAAGCAGCATTGTGAGTATGGCTTCAAACAACCAAAAACTGATGTTTGTGACTTTTGTATTGTTTGTGAACAAAAGCTAAAGATTGATCCTACAGACTCTTGCAAACTTGAGTATATGCTTCATAAAACAAAGGCCAAAAGGTACCTTTCATTGAATAACTATTCCATTCGTAAAGCTAAAACAGACCCTGCTTATCTTGTTATGGAATTTGATTACTCACAGAATTTGCCAGTGCCCAAATTAAATGTCACAAGTCAATTTTACAAACGCATCTTGTGGTTTTATGCATTTAATGTTCACGTACACAATGATGACACATCATACATGTATTGTTTCATGGAAACGAAAGCAAAAATAAAATACCCTAATTCAGTTGCTTCTTTTATTTATGAAGCTTTGCAAAAGAAGTTGACTGACTTTCCTGATGTAAAATATATTATTCTGCTCTCTGATGCCTGCGGAGGGCGGAATAAGAATGCTGTGATTGTGGCATTTTGCTCCTGGGTAGCCAGAGTGTTCAATGTAGAAGTTACTCACCTTTTCCCAGTTCGAGGACATTCACTTGGGTAATGTGACCGAAATTTTGGACTTCTTAGATCAAAATTGAAAGAGGAAGAAACCATACCATGGTACTTTGTAGAATGCATCCAGCTCCATTTGTTGTGTGTATGGATAAAACCTTACTCAAATACTGGAAAGAAGGCTTTACATCGTATGTTTTCCAGAAACCTATCACAAAAGGAAATGTATTCAAAATTCAACAGTATGTTCTGCTGAAGTATAATACTCAAGGGTCTGTACTGTGCTCACCAACATATACAGGTACTTATACTCCATTTCTACTTTGGAATGATTGCTACAGCAGACGACAGCTACAAAATCTAAGATTTCCAGCAGTGATATGCAATCCTGTTAAAGCAGAGAAGGAAAATGACGTCAGGGATTTATTTCAGTTCATGGATGCTAAAAGTTGTTCTTGGTTGGACAGTATGTATGAAGAAAATCACCAACATTAATAAACAGACTATTTTGTAATGTATTTGTTGTAATTGTTTGTTGTATGATTGTGTGTGTGACATTTAGGATATAGATGTTGTAACATGGTGAGGTATGCTCCTATCTTGTGAAAATAATGAAGGTAAAAGATTTTGGGGGTTTGTTTCAGTTCTTAGTTGCTGAAAATGTGTTCTTATTCGGACACTTATTGAAGATAACTGCCAGCAATTGCAGATCTCTCAAAAGTTGAAATATTTATAACACTGTTTTAAAAATTTTTATACCAATGCAAAACTGAAGTGTTTGGTAATTTGCTTTCTTAAATGTGTTGGCAGGAGTTCTAGCATCACTTTATTACTTTGCTTTTTTGTTGCAGTTAAAGTAAATATCACTTGTTTTATTTAGGATATAATGCAAAAAGCCTTGTTAATGCCTGAAATCATGTTATCTTTTACAAATAGTTGGAAAAACAATCTAGACATTCAATTTATGTAAAAAGGGCACATGCAGACTATTATACAAACAACGCCCAAAATATGTAATGTCAATCTTAAGTACTTTTTAATCTATTAAATACTAAGATTTCACTATCTGCCAGTTGTGCTTATTGGCACATCATTTGTATTCCTAGAATACTAAAACCAAATATTTAAACCTCAATATCTCAAAACGCCATTTTCGCTTATGTGCCCATCTTCCGGAAAACTCCTCAATTGATAGGAGTTGTCAGGATTATACACATCACATTACAACGAACAACATACATCAATAGATTATGTACATTGTCAACACACTTGTTCATATTAAAATTATCTATTTAATTAATACGTATAGGCCCTAATACAAAACAGACATATTATTTATCAAAGAATTCTTCTAAAGTATAGAAAGCATTTTCCAATAGAAAAGCTTTAAGTTGCGATTTGAAGAATTTTTAGTCACTGATTTCCATTATAATATTTGAAAGTTTGTTTTTTAATATCATACCCATATAATATGGATTGGACGTAAATTTGTTAGTTCTGTGTTGAACATTATGCAACTTATCAGCAATTCTTGTAGAATATTGGTGTATATCACTATTTTTACATGTCTTATATTAATTTTATAAAAATAATATTGTTTTATACAGGGTGGCCAAGAATAAGTGTTACAAATTGATAGGGATGGTAGATGTGCATGTTTGGAACATATTTGATTAAGGAACCCATGTCCGGAAATGCATCCTTATACCTGCAATGGTGCACCAAAGTAACAGGGGTAGGCAGGCAACCAGGCGACAGCAAGCCAGTGAAAACATCTGTTGTGTTGTGTTATGTACTACCCGCTTTGACGCTCTGTGACTGTACGAGACACCGTGCATGTGTTACACTCGCTACATTTACCTTTTAAATTTGCTGCTCAAAATGTCCTCCGCCACACCCGATACATGCAGTGCTGCGCCGTAACATGTTGCGTCGCACATCGCTGAAACAGCTGGTGTGTTTTTGATGGTCTGAAACGCAGCATGTATCCTGGCCACCAGTTCTTCCCTGGTATGTACAGGAGTGGCGTACACAAGGAACTTCACATGGCCCCAAAGGTAGAAGTCCAAAGGCGAGAGGTCGGGGGAACGTGGTGGCCAGGCAATGGGGCCACCCTGTCCTATCCACTGCTGTCCAAAGGCCCTTTTCAGGTGGTCACGAACACAGAGGACGTAGTGAGCTGGAGCTCCATCACATTGGAACCACAGTGACGCGCGAATATCAAGACTGACTTCATCCAACATGTCAGGTAAAACCTCGCGCAGAAACCGCAGATACTCTGCAGCATTGAGGCGTGGTGACAAAATGTGTGGCCCTAGTACACTGTCATTTAGTATCCCAGCCCAGATGTTCACTGAAAATCGCTGTTGGTGGCGGGTTAGATACGTCGTTTTGCTGTTTTGCTCGGCCCATACGTGAGTGTTACGGGTATTGAACAAGCCATCCCTGGTGAAACAGCTCTCGTCTGTGAACAACACATGCTGTAGAAACTGTGGCACATTTTCGCAGCACTGCAACAACCATCGGCAGAACGCATGCCGTGCAGGATAATCAGCTTCTTGTAAGGCCTGTACCTTCTGTACATGGTACG
>PNEQ01024154.1:0-13743 GCA_003012365.1 Medauroidea extradentata | reverse complement strand
CATCCAAACTCGTGGGTCAGCAATTTAGTTGTTGTGGAAAAGCCAAATGGTTCTTTAAGAGTGTGCTTGGACCCACAAGATCTAAATAAGGAAATACAAAGAGAATATTATCAGATCCCCACAATAGAGCAGCTAACAGAAACTTTGTCAGAGAAGAAAGTGTTCTCAGTATTCAATTTAAAAGATGGATTCTGGCAAAAGAACTGGAGGATGAAGCGAGCAACCTGTGCACATTCTCAACACCATGGGGCTGCTATCAGTTCCTCAGCTTGCCATTTGGTGTGTGTTGCGCCCCTGAAAAATTTCAGAATCTGAATGAGCTGATTTTTGGACACATTAAAGGTGTTACTATATATTTTGACGACATATTGGTGGCGGGTGACTCTGAAGAGGACCATGATGAAATTGTTACAGAGGTGTTGAAGGCAGCACGGAATAACAACATCAAATTCAATCCAAACAAACTGCAATATAAAGTACTAGAGGTGCAGGTCCTTGGACATGTATTCTCATCAAATGACATACGGCCAGATCCAGATCGAATTGCAGCAATCCAGAGTCTACCAGATCCCCAAAACAAACGTGAACTTAAGAAATTTCTGGGAATGGTAAATTACTTGAGGCCATTTGTACCACACATGGCAACAATTACTGCACCTCTAAGGGAGCTATTGAAGGGGGACACAATGTGGCAGTGGCTAAAATGTCACACACAAAGTGTGGAAGTCTTGAAATGTGCTATCAGCAGTGCCCCAGCATTAGGAACGTTTGACCCAAAAAAGCCCTTAACAATACAATGTGATGCCTCAGGATGGCTTAGGATGTTGTTTACTCCAACATGGTCAGCCGATTGCCTATGGGTCTAGGAGCCTAACAGAGTCGGAAAAGAATTGGGCCCAGATTGACAAGGAAATGTTGGCAATTGTCTTCGCAACGAAAAAATTTCATTATTACATATATGGCCGCTATGTGGAAGTTCTCACAGACCACAAACCATTGGTGGCTATAATGGAGAAATCTGTTGCTAGTATCATGTCAGTTCGTCTACAACGACTAAAATTGAAATTGCTACACTATGAATTACATTTACAATATTTGCCAGGTAAGCTAATGCACATAGCAGAATTCTTGTCACGAAAATACATCAAAGGTTCAGTTGCAGATGATGAAGAGACGTGTGAAATGGTTCACAGTGTAAGCAGACACATACCGATAAGTGAAACACGAAAAGTTGAGTTACGAAGAGAAACTGCAGTAGACCCAGTGCTAAGGGATGTGTTGAAATTTGTGAAAATAGGGTGGCCTAATAAGAAAACAAAAGTACCTGCTCAGTCTCAACAGTTTTGGATGGTTCAGAGTCACTTGTATGAAGAGGATGGCTTACTCTTCCTCAACGATCGGGTAGTAGTACCAGTGACATTGCAGGAACAAATGTTGCATGCTCTGCATGAAAGCCACTTTGGCATAAGCAAAACTAAAGCTCGCGCTCGCATGTTGCTTTATTGGCCAGGGATGACAAGTGACATTAAAAATGTAACAGAGTGTAAGGTTTGTGCAAAGTATAGGATGTCCAACAGAAAAGAGCCACTCATTCCACATCCGGTGCCTACGTTACCCTTTGAAAAAGTTGGAGCAGATATCTTAGAGTTCGCTGGCAAGAACTACCTGGTGGTATATGATTACATGTCAAAATGGCTGGAAATAGTACCACTATCCAATAAACAATCTAGTGGAGTGCTGGTGTCCCTAAAACGTATATTCTGCACACATGGTATCCCAAAAGTTGTGATTGCTGATAATATGCATTTCAACTCCTTTGAATGTCGACGTTTCGCTGCAGAGTATGAGTTCCTGTTTCAGACATCAAGCCCTCATCATCAGTCTAATGGCATGGCAGAAAAGGGGGTGGGGATTGCGAAAAATATCTTGCGTAAAAGCAACGAAGAAGGAAGAGAATATTGGCTGGCCTTGTTAGAATATCGAAATACTCCTTTAGTAGACCTAGGGAAAGCTCCGGCTCAAATCTTAATGAGTCGTCTTTTAAGAACATGACTACCTGTAACTACAAACAACCTCATGCCAGAAGTTGTAACACACATGAAAACAAAACAGGAGTTGATACAGCGGAAAGTGAAAAATCACTATGACAAAAGTGCAACCCGTCGAACGCCAGAATTCCAAGAAGGTCAATCAGTAATGGTACAGAAGGGTAAAGTGTGGGAAAAAGCTAGAATTCTGGAGAAACATTCTGCTCCTCGGTCATATTTAATAAGAGAAGAGTCGGGCAACTTGCTAAGAAGAAATACAAAATTCTTGGAGCCATCATCTTGTGAAGTACAGCATGAAGCAATGATTCCAGTTCGTTGTTACTCCAGGAAAGAAGAAACAAGTAAAAATGAGCAGAGTCAGGACAAAGAGTGGACAATGGATGTGCACCAGTCAAATAGCACCCCTGCTGTAGTGTGAGACCTACAACACCTGACTATAGGGGTTTTGATAACAGTGGGAGTTCAGGCAAGATAACTCACAGTTGGGAAGGGAAAATAGCGAGTGGAAAAGATATAGTGACGCGAGCAGGTCGCAGGGTGGTCAAACCAATGAGATATCAGTGAGAGTGTTGCTTAGAGGAAAAACAATCTAGAATCTCATACCAGCTTTACCATAGAGGGAAGGTGTTATGAATTGTTAAGTTAGGTATAAGTACGTTACAGCAAACATAGGGATATAAGTTAATGGCAAGGTTGGCAACGGTAGTCGGCAACATGGACACAGTGAAGCTAGATGTATTGGTTAAGAGTATCGTGTAAAATGACCAGAAACACAAATAAAACACATCCAGTAACAGTGGGAAAGATATTGCACACTGTATTAAATGGAATCATTGAAATATTGAGGGCAGGTCCAAATCGGCTAAAAGTCCTATGCAAATCCTCTACAATAGCTAATAATTTGGTAACGAATACCACACGTAAGTCACATAACCTGAAAGCGGTTATACAGATATTATTTACACAAAAGCAGGGACTGATTTAGGTACGGGATTCCATTGTATCACAGCGACGATGAAATACTAGAAGGCATAGAAACACTATTCAAAGTGACTAAGGTACAGCGAATGAACAAAAGATTCTAGGAACAGGAAAATACTGTATATCGACCAAACAAATTAATTGCAATCACGTTTCAGGGACCACTTCTGCCTGACAAAATATTAGTATCTAAACATTACTACCATGTAAAACCTAAAGTATCTAGGGTTATCCAATGCCAAAAATACTGTTGTTTTGGCCACACAGAACAGCTTTGTAGAAGTCAGAGGAATAGATGCCCCGCATGTGGAGAAAACCATTCGTTAGCTGGCTGCACAGCCACAATACTAATATGTTTACATTGTAAGGGGGTAATCACTTGGCGACATGTCCAAAATGGGCAGTGGAAAAACAAACTAAGAATGCTATGGGGAATTTCAACATTTCGTACCAGCAGGCGAAAGCACGGGTTGCACAGAAGCATGCTCAAGAATCCAACAACACAGAGAATTCATTTAGAAATGCTGTCTCTCACACCGAACACTATGATACACATTTCCCAGATAGAAAAATTTCTTCTGTGTCTCAACCTTCAAGTAGCGCGACATTAACGGGAACAGGCTTTTCTGTAGATAGAACTTTTGCAAACATAGTACAAGCCCCACGGAAACGACAACATCTGATGACTCATAACTTCCAACAAGAACCAGGTTTCAAGTTCCGGCAGGACGGAACAGGGCACAGTCACAGCACACAAAATCACTCACAGCTACATACTACTCGCAATTTAACCCTGAGGAGGATACAGAGGGAAATGGTATCACGTTTTAGAGCTACTCATCACAACCGGTAGCCGGCACCTCAACAACCACGCATTCACCAGACCCGGCTAGATCTGTAAACACCATAAATCAACAGCTGTTGCAGGCTGTACTTGAAATGATCAGACGTATTGAAGTGAGTAAAGATGAAAGTCATATCGGGAAGGCCATAGTGCAGGTAAAGGCACTTCTTTTGAGAGCAGGTAATTAGACCATGTGAACAACTAATTTTTGGATGCGTATATTACAGTGGAATTGCCGTTCTTTACATAAACAACGTGAAACCCTACAGAGACACCTAAGAGACACACCTGCAGATATTGTCGTGCTGCAAGAAACACAACTTTCTAATACAAATCGGAAAACTGTGTTGCTATTTTAGTTAACAAGGCTCGTACAGCCACACAGATAGTATGCAACAGGTCACACCCTCAGGTGGAAATGGTTGCACGCACAATTGGCTTCCAGCGCATGCAGGTTGTGGTATATTCTGTCTACGTCGTCCCCAGACACACTGTAACTGAGGAGGGCTGGAGGCACATGGGACACACGATACTTTTATTGGCGGTGATTTTAACACCCATAATACACTATGGGGTGATCCCAGTAATGATTTTGCTGGGGTGCAGCTGGCGCAGTACATTTCGAGTTCGCCATTTGTTCTTATGAACACAGGTGCACACACTTATATGGGAACTTATGACCGCAGGAGCTCTGCCATCGATATAACCATTTGCTCACCACATTTAGCAATGACATCAAAATGGTCTGTGCTCCCTGGCCCTATAGGCAGTGATCACTATATTATTGAAATGGTAAACGCCAACATCAAGGAACCATCATATGACCACTTTGAAGATTTCCATTCTCTCTGGCATACCAAATATGCCGGTCAACATATTGACTGGCACACCAATACACAAATCCTAGAGGAGTGCTTACATCAAGTTATTCCAGACTTCGAGTAGGTTCAATAGGCATATGACATCTTCCAGTTAGCAGTGCTAACGGCTATTACACATAGCACACCGATTAAAAACACAAAGCACACACTGTCCAAACCATACTGTGGCTGTCCTACCTTATATGCCCTCCGCTGCTCAGCCTTTAAGAAATATAGACACAATACAAATAGAGCAACATTTCTTCAATACCTAGCTCCACTCGCAAAGTTCAGGAGATCAGTGCGGGAAGCAAAGCAGACACACTGGAACAATTTCTGTAGCTCCATCACAAGAGATACAGCTATGAAAGAAGTTTAGAGAAAGATACGATCGCTTCAGAACTACTATCGAGGCTCTGCCACAATTGGTATGGGATTTGAATCTTATGAATCATTTCATAAATTCATAGCACCTGATTATGTACCTGGCAAGCTGGAATGCCAATGTGAGATACAGGATATCATAACAAGAGGCCATCTAATGGGAATGGGTAACCTTACTGCAACGATACAACACGCTGAATATATGGCAGCGCTCAAACACACATGACTGATTCCGGCAAGGACGGTATCACATTTCGTCACATACAAGAGATGACACAAAAAGGACATGATTTTTTGAGGGGCATTTTCAACAAGTGAAACACTCACTGTACCTATTGCAAAGGCAAATAAAAATATGACACTCGTAACATCATATCGACCGATCACTCTCACATCTTGTGTAAAAAAGACATTCAAATGCATTCTCAAGAATAGATTGGAGTGGTGGCTAGAAAAAAATTGTCTGCTGCGTATGGAACAGTTTGGCTTTCGGAAAGGATGTTCCACAGCTGATGCAATAGCGACCGTGATCAAGCAAGCAAAGGAGGCTATGGACAGAAGAATAATATTACTAATTTATTATCTAGATATGACAGCAGCATTTGATAGTGTATTGATCCCTCAACTAATGTACAAACTGGCTGCTCTTGGAACCCTCCAAAGTAGTTCAACTTATCTACTGTTTGATAACTTGGAGGTTCTTATCATATAAAATTGGGTGATTAAATTTCTCCTGGTAGAATGCAATATTACGGCACCACACAAGGGGGCATGTTGAGCCCGTTTTTGTATATTGCCTACACACAAGAGTTGTAGGCTACAGAATATTGGAGGTTATGTCAATTCACTGGCATATGCTGATAATGATGTTCTCTATATTGCTGGACTTACGTTGGTGGAGACATGCAGTTATAGTCTTGCTCTCAGAGTGGCTCATGCAGAACATCCTTTCCCTATCTACGGATAACACCAAAGTTATGTTTTTTTACACGCAAATGCATACACCACCACCATGTAAACATTACAATTGCTGGACAACATCTCCCTGTAGTGGTATCGCACAAATACTTAGGCATGATTCTGGATTCAAAACTCTTGTGGAATTTACAAGCAAAATACATTTCCGATAAGGTACACTCAGCTATTAACATTATCAAGGTACTTTCTCACAATAGGTGGGGAAGGTACCCAAAGTTGCTGATTTTGCTTTATACATCCATGATTCGACCCCAAACGGACTATGGAAGCCTTTTCAGGAGAGAATGCAGTCTACAGACGCAAACACTTCTGCAACGTCTCCAAAACGAATGTATAAGGTGGTGTTTAGGAGCAATGCAATCTACTCCTATTGGTTCCTTACACGTTGAGTTAAATGAATTGCCTTATAAACTACAATAAGATAATATAGCTTCATGCTACTGGATCAAGGCTAAATTTTTCAGACATCATCCAATGCATAGAATCATCGCATCCCTTGGACTTGTTCCGTTACAGGAACTACAGCACTTTTGAGGGGCAACTACCCGCAACTAACACTGGATCATATCATGAAAGCGAGTATGAAGCTCGGTTTCACTCGGGGTCTGTGATTAGGCTTTTTACTGACACCAAGAAAGACCTAATAAATAGTGAAATCCACTCTCTATACAATAACCACGTAAGACTACATCCATCGTCACCGCACGTTTTTACAGATGGCTCTAAAACAGATAGGACCACAAGCTGTGCATTTTTTGTGCCCAGAGCACAGAAAACAGAATTATACAATCTTTTGGCCAACTCTTCAATCTTTTATGCAGAATCAGCAGCTATACTCAAAGCATTACAATACTGTCAAACTGTTGATTAAAATTACGTGTGTATTTACTCAGATTCATTGAGTGTTTTATCTGCTTTAGAGAATTTGCACCGTAGGGGATCTATGGATGATTCAGTATTAAAGATTAAGATTGAGCTTTTTCAACTGGACCAAAAAGGCATCCAGGTTAAGTTTATATGGATACCTAGCCACACTGGGATAAAAGACAATGAAGTTGTTGATGGACTAGCGAAAATGGCCGGACACAGTAATATTGACAGTAGCTGCCTGGATTTAGCAGGTCTAAAACATAAAGCAAGAGCAATTGTTAGCGACATATGGCACAGACAGTGGACTAACCTACAAACGGACTCATGGTACAAATATATTCAACCAAATATTCAAGAACACCCATGGTTCTACCAACATAAAGGATCTCGGCATTTCTACATTATGCTTTCTCATTTCCGGTTTAATCATGGACGTTACAAGGCCCATTTATACCTTATTAAAGTCTGCAGCGAAGGAAACTGTGAGTGTGGAGAAGGAACTCAAGATATTAATAATCTGTTATTTCAATGTAAAAACCTAATGAGAAGAGATGAATTTCTTGCTACATTAAGACAACTGGGACACATGGATCCTTATCACGCCGTTTCTCTTTTGTTTCACTCCGATTGTCGAGAAATATATAGGGCTATATACATTTTTCTTTTTCAGAACGACATGGCTATATAATGCACCAGCAAGCAGAGCATGGTTCGTGTTTTCTCCCTGTCGTCAGAACGACGCCAGTGGAAAGACGTTTCGTCAAAAAAGTGAGCACGGTTCTGTTGTTGCCCGCCAAAGCGTTTCAGATGAACGACGCGACCGCCAATACAATGACGCGGTATTTTAGCGTGTCATGAGCAGACAACGTGCGTATTTAAAACAAATATCGATAGAAACAATGAAATATTCACAGTTTCAAGTGATAAAATATACTTTTAACTAATATAAAGCCTACACACAGTATAAACAATACGTGCAAAGACAAATTTAAAGCTAAATTACTATACACGTACCATAAACTGTAACTTGACCATAAAGCCATAACCTACATCTTGCCCATATTGATCGCTAATACCTAAATAAGTAATACAGTTTGTACCTATTGAATATTTTTTAAGACAAAAACTAATTGTTTTAACTTATGTTTATATAAGTAATTATTGGCACAGTATTAGTGCAAGCATGTGTTTTGTTTGTAATTTAAATGTGTTAGTATAACCAAATCGAATGAAAGTGATGTGCGGTACACAAAAAAAAATTCAGTATATTAATATTCATGGCTTGAATCTGTAGTACAAATCGCATAAGACAAAATCATTCTCTGCTGAAAATATCCTGAGAAAACAGTGTTTATACGCAACGTACTAACTTTTAAAAACATTGTTACAGTATGTATTGGCAATTAACCTACAACGTTGTACCTTACAAATATCGCAGGGGACTATTAAATTTTTTGTAATTTTGAGCAGTACGATATTCATGTTCATGCATCGTCTTTTTCCTAGATTGGGAAACCAATTTTATATTTATATCATGTATAGGGTCAAGGAGACCACAAAATATATATTTTCCTCAAATGCAAGAAACATTTTTTTATTGACTGGAGAATAGTAAATATCGTCTTCTGTTATTTATTACAAATGCTCCATGACAGAAAATAAATTTGTCACTGTAAATCATATGTATACTTCAAATAATAAGCTACAAATTGAAATGTTAAAAATTATGTTGAACTTTATTTACCATGTTATATTTTACATTGCTCATATAAACATCCAAATGAAGATATATAAAAAAACTATGGTCAAGTACTGATATTTCTATTCTGTCAGCAACACTACTACTATAGTGACGTTTACACTGACTCATGAAATTAATATTTAAGCAAACTCCACACAACTGCCATAGAATATCGCCACTTGACCACAGTTTCTTCAAGTTCTGTTCACACGTGTAATAAATAAGTGTCACTTGTGAATAAAAATACGCGTTAATGTGTCACTTGTAAATAAAAGTACAGGTTAAGTGCAAATAACGTCATTCTCGTTACAGCTGTATAATATTTTGGTTCATAGAGGTTTTCTATTGGCTGAAACTTGAAAGCAGATTCTCCAACACATAAAAATAACACGTCGCTACTGCAAATTTCGTACCAACCTCTGCATATATTCCTCTTTGGGACCGTCGTTCATTTGACGCAATAATTCTGACGGAAGCGTTATGACATGACGATCCATGCTCGCATTTTTGCGCAGCCGTCATGACACTAGCGTCATTCTACCGACACGTCGGAGTTATGACGGTTTCGAATAAAAGAACCACGCTCGACCTGCAGGTGTCTTTGATTCTCAGAACGTTACAAGGAGCCTACTGGACTTTTGAAGGACCTACGGCAGTGAACAGGCTGGAAATCTACTGCATAAATAAACCTGAGCAATAGAGCAGTACTCAGTCAATAGTTGCTTGTTATCCACCTCGATAACTGACTTTTTGGCTGTACAGATTTTTCCTATGGCAAATTTGCACCAGTTGGTGCATTAAGTGAAGTGAAGCGAATACAGGGAAGGTGATGGAGAGATTGATTGTACAATATGTGGTTAATGTTATGAACAACAGCAAATGGATACAAGAATACCAACACTGATTTAGAAAGGGATATTCATGCGAGACTCAGCTAACAGGTTCATTGGAGGATCTGGTTCAGACAGTGGATGAGGTGAAGCAGGTGGACGCCTGCTTCATGGACTTTGAGAAGGTCTTTGACAAGGTTCCTCGTGGAATATCGATGAGCAAAGTGGAAAAACTGCTGGATGATAAAGGGGTGGTTGACTGGATTGAGGACTTTCTCGGGGGACGAGGTCAGAGAGTGAAAGTGAGGGGTGGCAATTTAGGAGGAAGGGGAGGTTACGTCAGGAGCACCGCAGGGAAGTGTGTTGGGGCCTTTGTTATTCACTACAATGGTGAATGAGATGTGACACAGAATCACACGTAAAATAAGACTGGTTTTAGATGACTGTGTACTATACACAGAGGTGGGCAGTGGCATCAACTTGCAGGAGGATATTGATAGGTTGTGGTCCTGGGCAGTGGAGAACAGAATGAAGATTAATGTGCGTAAAACCAAGTTGGTGAGTTTTACTAGGAAGAGAGCGGTGAGTAGAGAGGTATACAGATGGGCAGGCGATAGAGGAAGCCATTGAATATAAGTATCTTGAAGTTGTGATACCGGCAGATCTAAGGTGGACAAGTGGTTAAGAAGGGCTTTACGACTGCTCAGGAGGGTGTTGAAGAGGGTAAGTGGTGAGGTGAAGGGAAAGGCATATTGCATGTTGGATCGTCCAGTATTGGAATATGCTACTGCAGAGTGAGATTCGTGTGAAGAGGTGGATGTGCAGGAGCAGCAAGGTAGGTGATGAATAAATGGAAAAGGCAGGGTCGGGCTGGTGAAGAGGAAAGGAACTTTATACCTAGCGTGATGATGAAGGAATTGGATGGAAACCGTTGAGGTTGTATTGGGTGATGAATGGGGAGGGAGATGAGGAAATTTGGCCTGCAAATTAAACTTTAAACAGTAAAGGTGGCCACAGTGATAAAATTAAGAGGATGTGCAGAATAGTGACGGGTAGATAGTCAATGCTAGTGAGGACGGTGAGAGAGTGGAATGCACTGCGGGATGAGTTGGTGACAGTGAGGGGAGTTAGAAAGTTTAGGAAGGAACTGGACAATTGGGACTGTGGGGGGTGGATATCAAGAGTAGCTACTCATTGTGTAGGGACTAAACTATTGGTTTTACAGGTAAAGTTTATTCGTAGAAAATGTTTCTACAGTGATGAAAATGAGTCGTACGTAAAGAAAATTGTAATTTAATTACTTTGAATTTTGCAGTTTTTTGTCTAAATTCTATGCCCGAGAGACGTGTTGGATGCCGTCGCCATGTTGTGTGTTGGTGTAATACTAGCACTCCTACCGGGTTGTATTGAAAGTAACGTAATCCGTTACTCTACTGTCCTTCACCGATGAATTTCAGTTGCACGTTGACTGGCCGGTCGATTAGTCGTGTTTTTGCGACGACAGAAGGTGTGTATACGTTCGGGTGTATTGTGGCGGAATTTTACCGCGTGTTCATTGTTCTCTGGACGTTTTCGAATTTGGAGCTATCGCGGATAGTTGGCCATAGGTTTTTGAATTTATTTTAGATCACAGTGTTTTGTCATGTGAGGTAAATGTCCACAATGTATGACAGTAATAGAGTTGGCCGAGGACAGTGAAAGTTTTCGTTGTCAACAGTCAGTCAGGACACGTGTTGGTAAAGGTAATAAATTCAGAATGGCGAGACAAAATTTTTAAAATCATTTCAGAACGGCACGTGGTTTGGTAAAAGTAATTTGTCTATTGTAACTATTTTTAAGATTACCTACAGCTTTCAAATTTTTGCCTTTTCCACGCACAAGGTTTATTTGCAGAATGTGTCATGTTTCGTTACCTACCTTCGTAGATTGGTGCTCCTTTGGACGAGAGGTGATGATTGAATGGAGCGTGAATCAGACTGGGGTTCAATTGGGTGGGGTGGGACTTGACAGTAGAGATAAGACGATGCCAAGTTTGGTAAAAGGAAATTTAATAGAGGGTAAATCGTTCAGGTCAGTGGGTTTTTGGCGGCATCGAGAAAAAGACTGATAAGATTTTACTCGTTCCCGTGAAAAATCGTACTAAGGAAAAGCTGCTGCGCATGATCAAGGATTTCATACTGCCGTGAACGACAATTGTAAGTGACTGTTGGCGATCGTATAGTCTGTCTTTCAGAGCAAGGGTTTGTTCACATTTCTGTGAATCACTCATTGAATTTCAACACAGGAGCGAACACCCAATGCAAAGAACATGTGTGGAGGGATGTTAGGCACAATGTTCCTCGGTACGGTTGTCGTAGTGCACATTTTGTCGGGTACCTGGGCGAACTTATGTTTTGACGCAGGTACCGCGACGAAACAGAACGTATACATCATTTCCTGATCACCACGAAAGAATTGTATCCACCACCGAGTTGAGTAAGTACCAATTTTTTGTGGTATGGTTTTAGATCTATTTCTGTAGTTTATTTAAGCTATTTCGTGTGCGTAATTTACGTATTTTTACCACACAATTTCCCTGATATTCATAGCCCTCACCACTATTGAATTGGTAGAATGTAGGCATAATTATTAATCGTGACTACTAATTACAGTTATTATTAAATGTAATTAATCGTAATTACTACATTCCAGAGTTTTTTTGATATTTTTCGCATGAGTAGTTACTATTGATATTTACCGAAAAATTGATAATTTTTGTTAGCTTAGTTAAAAAAAAAAAAAACATAACGATATCCTAATTCAGTACTTATAAAACTCGTTACTTCCGCACCGCAGTAACGAAATAACGTTGTTAATTTTCTAAGACATATTCTATTCTCTATCATGGCCTAAATATTTAAAATGAAATGAAAAAGATAATTCAAGAAAAATTAAAAGATTAAACACAAAATGGACAGACACAAATATCAAAATTACGTATATAGAAAACAAATATTTTAATTTCAATATATCATTTTTAAAATGATACTTTTAAAAATATCTTACATGAAACACATCAATACTTATTTCTGATACCAACATTCCCATTTTAAGAGTATGCGGCAGCAGAGTGGCACTCATACATAGAATACAAGGTGCAGCAGCTGGAGAAGAACCAAAGATGGGCAGCAAGATGGGTGAAGGATAAATGGAGAAGGCAATGACAGATTAGTGAGGACTAAGCAAGTGTTCAACCAATAGTGATGTTGAAGGAACTAGGTTGCAAATCATTGACGGAAATTATACATATGGAAAAAAGACTAGTCAGGATGTACAGGGTAGTAAATGGAGAGGGAGACTGGGGTAAGTTAGGCTGCCTGTTAACACAGGCAGATTATAAGGTAAGAACGAATAACGATTAGATCCACATGATGAGCTGAACAGAGCATGATAGGCTGTCTAGTCTACGCTTAGGTCAGTGAGGGAGTGGAATATACTTACAGAGGAACTCGTAAACGTGAAAGAGGTTGGAAGGTTTATGAAGGGGGATGAGTAAACAATTGAAGAGGTTACAGATTGCCAGTGGAGTGGCTGCCTGACTGAAAATATTTAAACAAATAAACCCGAACAAACCTAACCTGAAATGCTTTTATATCAAACTTTTACTTTTATCTGAAACTGTACAAAAGTTGAACGTATTGGTCTGCGGTACATTCGTCCACTTCGTAGGTCAAAGATATTGGTACAGTTACACACAATTAAAAAATAACGAAATATACCTACTAACAAGAAATAGGCAAAAAAAAAAAAAAAAAAAATAGGATACGTAATGGGCAAGCATCAATATTACTTTATTACCTCCCACTGGTCGAGAAGTCTCTCTAAATCAGCATCCGAGTAATCTCGTATATCCTTCTTAGCCCAATCGGGTTTGTTCTGGTCCGAGGACTTCTTCGCCCAAGAAATAAAAACAGCATGTGTAAAAACGAAGAGAAAACATATTAGTAGCTTTAACTCCATGTTAATTGATGAAGCAATTATGGCATAACAGACATTTCTCAATGAAATATTCCTCAGTCAATCAACGTTTCACGTCTCCGGACACTGTTTCCCAGCCGGCTAATACCAATAAAACCAGTTAGTTAATAATCATTTCTGTTTTCCTGATTCCCTCGTTTCATAGAAGTGCCTTGTTGTCGTTTGTTTCTTCCGTTAAAAAAAAAAAAAA
>PNEQ01024152.1:8010-106769 GCA_003012365.1 Medauroidea extradentata | reverse complement strand
TTGCTAGATACATCATTGACATTACACTCATGGGGATTTGCACCAACTTTAACAATTTTTTTCTCAAAAACTACTTGGCCCAGGGAGGAAATATTTGGTACAGTTTCATAACATGATGGTATTAGCAAGTACAAAAAGTTTCATTAAAATCTGAGATGGTGGGTGTCATGGCCTGGTTGAACTGAAATGGAATGACCCATACAAATAATATAACAGAATGGCATGATAAAATGGATGTGTGCATTCTGAACAGAGTGTATTGACACCATTCAGTTAAGACTGATAAAACAGACTGTCCATCAGTACAGTAATAAAATAAACACTCTTTTTACTACAGCACAACAAGAACATTGGGCTAATAGACAAGGCTGATATTCTGATTAGTTTTCTCAACAGTAGACAGTATACAGTGATGTGGCATGAGAAACTATATTTTTTTAATTTTCAGTACAATTATTATGAATTCTCACATTCAGTATTGCACCAAAACTGGCAGGAACATCCAGTTTAAGGAGTTTTGGCAATTGCTGGAAAAATTCTGCCCTACCAGCAAATCCTTAAAGTTGGCCTCAAGGCATGTTGTTACCTCGCTGTCATTACAGTTAACAGCTAGGCATCTCCCTTCGCCTATGCCACCTGCAGCAGCAAAGGATAAGCCACAGAGACTATTTCTGCAAACATGCCACAACTCCACTAAAATACACATTTCATGGGTGTAGAAAGTAATGTTCAACTGCATACACCCTAGCTTTGCTACATTTCACAAAGTGAAAAGTTTCAAAGAGTTGATTTGTAAAATTTTTATAATATTTTGTATTTTTTGTTTCTATTTTCAGATTTTTTAACAGACATGTTACTAAATAATGTAAATTATGTTGTTATGTAAAAACTAAAACGGTTGCAATACAATTTAGTTTTTGGGCATGTCCATAAGCATAGGTGTGACATTTTCAAGACTGTCTAATAACTGTATTTTTTATTTACAATCATACCAAATCTGTCTGTTTAAAATGCAGGGATACTGTTCTTTAAATTTCTTCCTTGTTGTACCTTTAATATAATAAAAATGTTTGGGTTACGTTGTTACAGTGTTTTCAATAAATGTTTTAGGTGTGAGAACTCTATAGTAAGGGACCCCCTTCCCCTCCCCGCTTATCACTGAAGGCAAACCCCACCCCAGACTCCAACCAGCAGAGCAGCATACCAAAAAATGTTATCAGCACAATATTTCAACCAGGAACATGGTAATGAAGTGGCATCTGTGCTTGTCTATGTGTTCCTGGCAAGCTGGGGACTATCTTATCATAAATTATGTCATATTATCTTATCTCATTCTGCCTCCCTCTGCAGTACATCAAGCTGGAGGCAATAAAGCGTGTGCTCAGAAAACATGGAGGAACCTTGGCATGTTTGCAGATAGCAGCAGGCAGCTGTAGGGACTGGATATCTCATTCTTCATACTGGCTACACACTAAGACTAATACAAGTTATCTCGTCATTAGCACAGCCAGCTTATAAAAAATTACACAACTTCTCCATGGGTTAATATTCACTTAGCCATAAAAAGTCTCAATCTTTATATACTTTTTCATGAGGAATCCCCTCATGAAGTTAAGGAGTTTAATTTCTTTACAGCATGCACATGTGTGTACACACATACATGCACACACTTGAACACGCACGCACACAAACAAAATGTTTCTTAACTAATGTTATAAAATTTGGGAGGTGATTCATTATCAAAACTTAAGTATAGTTGTTTCATTTCAGTTGTGTTGTTGTTGCTGCATCACATTCTCGCAAGTATATGTTACATATCAGTCCTCCTGAATCCACATTTACAGAGATGTTAAGAGTGGACAGAGGTTTCCTGACCCACTACAGTTGGTTACTTAAGGTGTTTGTCCAAAAATAAAAATTTGAATTCCACAATTCCTCCTGGTTTATTAATATTTCATTTATATCATATACACCTAAACAATTTAGTTACTGGCACAGTGAACCCAGTTTACTGGAGAAAGTCAGTATCAAACAAAGATTTTGTTTTGAAGAAAATCTGCCCACATTGTAGCTTCACACGCTGCGTTGAATTTTATGAAGACAAATTGCACCTAATGGCCTACGTATACGAGCAGAAAATCAAACTTGTGGAGAGTCCAGATAATGTCCAAAATAGATTTGTCCGAATACGTTAAATTGCCACTTCCTATACTACTTTATCACAAAATTTATGTTACAGCTCCGCGACATGACCTACATTGGTGTCTTGATTTAGTGATCTACAATGCCACAAAATTGGACTACAGCCTTGCGACACACCTGTCTCAATCTGCATCTTGATTTGTTCTTACTATTTCATTACGAAATTTGGGTTACAGCCCCGCGACATAACCATCTACATTTGCGTCTTGATTAATACTAACAGCATGGTGGTGGCCAAACCCTCTAGAAGGGGTTCACACATGTCATCACAGGCCTCACCCTCATTGGCTGTCTTAAGACTACGATAACATTACATGATTTGAATATCAGTGATCACTCTAGGACCACCTAATTGAAAATAGTGTGCAATAACATGAAACTATGCAAAAACTATACCGGAAAAAACCAGAACAAAAACAAAGCTAACTCAGGGTGTCTACCAGATTGTGAAAGTAAAATTTAATGACTTTTTAGTGACCTTTTCTTGAAAAACTATTCAAATAGAATTTATGGTTTTTTTTTAAACAAGTGCAACATGCCCAACAATTTTTATTATGTTTCCTCCAACTGCTGATAGCGCGAAGCATATCCAATTTTAAAATGTGCAATTAATATATACCTTAATTTAAGTTGTCTTTATGAAGATGACTATGATAAATATACAAACTAATTATTTAGTTTACTTGCACAGTGCACGACAAATACTAGTAGTGTGAACATGCATGTTTGACAAATGATTCGACAAGAATCAAACACCAGAAAATAATTTTCTTAACTTTTACCAAAATATACTTCAAATTAGTGACTATTGTGGGACTTTCGTGACCTTTTTCACAAATCGTGACTTTTTCGGGACTTTCGTGACTTTAATGACCTAGTAGACACCCTGCAACTATACCTACGCACAAGGCCAACCAACTATAATACTATTAATTACACACTGACTGGGTTCTAGACTTCTCTGGACTACTATAACTCATGACTGCATTTTTTCCCCTCTCATTTCTGAAATAGAGACCACTAAAAGAAAATATTATTTAAGTAAATTGTTACCAAAACACACAGGAATTACAATTTCCATAGCAAAACACGAAACAAAACTGTAATCTTGCAAATGCCACATAGTTACACCATGAAATTTTCGTCTAGTGCAATACTGAAAGAAGAACTTCACCCTTCAATATCAAATTTTAAAACTATATTTTGGCAAAATATCAAAAACATAGTAGAGTTTAAAAATTCTTTGCACAGCGATTAGTGTTATTGAGATCATAAATAATCCATCAAAAAACAGCTTTGTCAAATGAAAATAACAGTGATGATCACCCACTTATTGACTAGAACTTTTGTGCTGTTGGGTATTTTGAATGTTTCTTTTTGCCTTTCTGAGCAGTACTGTGCCTTTTATCAATTTTTATGCTATTTTTATTTGAATTTTCAGGCACATGTTTTTAATTTTAATATGAAAGAGAGTCATTATTTGAATTTTACCTTTATTCTTAACTGAAGGATATTACGATTATTTATTTTAATACAGCTTTACTCTGCTTACTGCACTACATTTTATTTCAGGTCAAAGTCCAGGCAAGCAATCACATCAAGACTGCTTCAAAACCAGCATCTTGTTACACAACCCACAACAAATACCATACGTGCTTGAAGTCGCTTTTCTCACAGTGCAAGTGCCCTGGCATCCTTGCGTCCTTACAGCATTCAAATACCGGAAACTTTAGCTCACGTCTGCAGACGTTTTACGTCTCCAAGCTCAATTCCATAATATTTCTTCTACGAGAGCTTATTTCTACCTGCAGTTCACCAGCCTTTGGAGGCTGTTCCTTGGAAAACCTACGTTCTTCCAATGTCGTCATGTGGTATTATTTGCATTCTTTCCTGGGATATCTGCTCTGTGTTACTTTCAGCTAAGTTCGACACTACTATACAAACTAAATAATGCTGTCACATTTTGTCATCACTCATAGCTCACCACTTCGTCTTTTTATAGGCCGTTCACGATAAAGTGAACACTGCATAAAGTTTTCTTTCAGCCGTTTTGCAGCCATCTTTACTATTTTTACTATGAAAACTGCCATGCATCTAAAAACCAGTGTAAATGTTTCAACACTTTGAAAAGTTAACATCTATTGGCCAACTAAATCTTATTTTAATTAATTTCAAGTTCTGCTGAGTGCTCAGTTTATAGTGAACAGCCAATACAATGAGGATTTTTGTGAACTATTAAATTTTCATTCAAGACTATGATGCACATTAATTTATTTATTAGTCGATAATCTACATGACATGTTTCATATTAATTATATTTAGACTGTCATGGGTGCACTCCACGGAACATATTAATTAAAGGGTTTGCTTGGCTCTGTTTATTATTTTAAGTGGTAACTGTGATATACGCACTTTGTACTTGTATTTGTTTCCTATTTGTTTTTTTGTTTTTTGTCTACGAATGCCAAACATTCAAATTAATAATAAATTTGCTATTTACTCTGTAATATATTTATTCTTTTTAGTGTACTATAATTACTTTGGTTACTGATACATATACTAGAGACACACACCACACAATTCATCACAATTAATTTGTTACATTTGCTCTACGTGAGCTGTTTAAAACATTAGCTTATTTATATTGTGTCAGCCTTCTGTCTCCAGAAGCTATTCAATTTAAATAATTTAGGTAGCAGATATTATTATTAATACTTTTTATATACATCACATAATGCAGGTGTGACAGTACATCATAGGTAAAAATAAATGTCCTATTGTTTCAAGTAGATAGAATGCACCGTTGATAAAAAAACATTCAAGTAGTACACATTGTATGTGAGGTAAGCATGAGATTATAGCATTGTTGTCACCAGCATTTTCATCCCTTTTTACAGAAAATCACATTTGAAAGACACCACAGATGAAGGTGTGTGATAGGCATGGGTGTATATGGAGTTGCTTGGAAGTAAGTTTATTGAGGTTTACTTGGTTGAAATATGTGAAATGGTTTGCACATGAAGCATTTTTCAGAGTGCAAAATGCACTTACAAGTGTTTTGTGTGCAATTTCATTGAGAGTGTAGTTGTTTTTGTCTATATGCCAGGTATTCTATTGTTGGCATATAAACAATAAGAGTGCAATTTATTGAAAACTGTGCATTTTAGCAACTTGAAACAAGAGGACTTTTTTTGTTACTTAGGATGTACTCCTCAGAAAGGCAACATGAAATGTTCAAAATACCCAATGGCACCTGAGTTCTAAAGAGTGAACACCCCTGTTATTTTCATGATGGGGAGAGTTTTAAAGGGCAATTTCTGGATGGGTTGAAGATCTCAAAAACAGTAATCATTGTGCACAAAATGGTAATTCGACACCAAGTCATTTCCAAAATATTGCCAAAATACTATTTAAAACTGAATTTTAAAGTGTGAATTTCCCACAAATTGCTCTTGGGCTAAAAACCATCAGGTAACTATACCTAGGATGTCCGGTAAACAAGGATAAAAAATTCTCTGACTTTTCCAGGTTTTCCAATAGAAAATTTAATTTATACAGAAACATTAAAACAATACATAATGTACAAATTACAAATACACTAGAATCTCATTACAATACTAGTGTTAGGGAACAGGATACTTAACAGCAAGAAAGTGATTCTGCTGTATACCAGGTGTGACTATTTCTTTTATTTATTCATTATGGGCATAAAATTGCAGCGGTATAACTAAATCTGCTCCATAATAGAGTTCTACTGTAATATCCTTTCGAAAATTGTAATTACAATTTATAAGTTTCCTCTACCTTACTTATGTTTACTAAACATTTTGTATTAACCTACGCCCCATAACAGGAATAAGTGTATCAATTAGCAAGAGAAACTTGCATTGTAAGCATGTATATATTATTTTTTTAACTCCTCAATATCTGTTGTTTTGTTGTAAAACCGTACATAGTTTGAAATTTAATACACTACCTAACATTATCAATTTTCTGATGACCCATTTATGTCAGAAAAGCAATACTTTACTTGTATTACAAAAAATTGGATACTGTTATAGAAAAACAATTACCAGGTAGCAATGAAATCTTCAAAACAAATTGTTTTATCACTATATTGATCTAGGTTGATACAAAATATGCAATAAATAAAAAGTATGGTTAACTGAAATAAACTTAGAAGCTCTGAGAAAAATTCAGGTTGAGATCAGTCACCATATTGGCTATCACAATTCTGTGACAAGTAGTACTGAATATTCTGATGCTACGTAAAATAAATAACAGCTAGTTTAGACTAGGACTTCTCATCAACATTAGTAGCGGAAAAAATGAGATTATGCAGCAAACTAAAATTCAAAACCCCATTAAACTTGGGGCTTGTGTATAACACAGCATTATTTGAATTTCTTCTCCTTCAGTAAAGCAAAAGCATTTTTTGGCAAAACAAACAAACAGTTGATAAATAAATATACAATTTCCGTAATTTCCATAATTTACACTAATTTCCCTAAAAGTCATATTTTCCTGACGTTTCGAGGTTTTCACAGTTTTCCAGGTTGCGGAGCATCCAATATACGTAATTTTTTATAAGGCATCACCTTCCAAAGTTTACAATGTCAGTTAACAAACAGCCTGTATACAATATATACACACACCCACATACACACACCCACATACACACACCCACATACACACACCCACATACACACACCCACATACCCACCCACAAACACACACATCCACCACTAGACCCCCCACACACCAACCCAGCAACACACACACATCCACCACTACACCCCCCACACACCAACCCAGCAACACACACACATCCACCACTACACCCCCCACACACCCATACACACACACACCCATAATCTACTGCAGGTATCAATGATCACACTGTCAATCTGTTCAAAATGTACTTAAAAGGCAGGAGTTTCCAAGTTAAGGTTTTAAATAAACTACTGTTACCTAAAGTTACCTTGTGTGGGATTCTGCAATATAGGTTTGTGGTAATGAAAACGTATCAAACATCTATGACCTTGCATCAAATGTTCTGTGATATTATGATGCCATGCTCATTGGATGCAATGCTATCTAAAGAAATAAGTAGGGTTAGCGTTAGACACGTGGCAAAATTTTAGTGAGTGTGATTGTAGCCGATTTCTACTATTTTACAAGTTGAATAGTATATTTTGTTATTTGAGGAAATGTAATATTTAAATGAATTTAATAAATTATATTTGAATACCTATTTGGGCTGTTTCCAACAAACATGCATGCACATTGAGGTTATGTATGATGTTCCTCTGATTTACAAGACTGTGTTCATTATTTTCCTGCATTCTACATTCTCTTTAGGTAGTCAAACAAAAAACCAAGGTTCAGGATTTAATTGTACTTATTTATTTACCACTAATAAAGTTGTTTAGCCATTGTATTTTCCCCAAAACCCTGAATGTACATAGCATAATCTAAATTTATTCACTTATTATTACATTGTGTACCTGTACTAAAATATATGGACAGATGCAAGGACATAGTTTACAGAATAGTACGAAATTCTTTTTAATTCTTTATTTATTTTGAGAGAGAGATATATAGAGAGATAGAGATAGAGAGATAGATAGACAGAGATAGAGATGGAGAGAAACAGGGTTGCTACACAATTTCTAGATAAAATTTCCTTACTTTTCCGGGTTTTCCAGATGAAAACTATGAATTTCCAGTCTTTTTTGTGGAATTAAAAATCATGATAATTTAAATTAAAATGTTCAAATAAATTAAACTTGCATTTCTGTTTTAAAAAACTTTTTATAAATGAACTACAGACAGTTACTTGTGTTGGACACACTCAGTTACCACAATCCAGAGAAGTGTAACAAGTTATACAATTAACTGGAACTATTTTTAAAATGAATTGCTAAGATAACGTTTGGTTGTGCAATTGTCCAAAAGTAAATCGCTAAGCCTGCAGCCGTGAAGATGCGACTCCAGCCCAGAAGTCAAGTTAGTCAACTAGACAATGATCGCAAAAGTCTGAAAACTCGTATTGCTGAGCCAAAAGTTTGTTATATAATTTTGAATTTCCAGTCACAGGTAGCAAATTCCCTGACTTTTCCCGGTTTTCCCTGTTTTTCAGACCTGTAGCAACTCAGATAGAGAGAGATAGATACATAGATATATAGATAGAGAGAGAAAGAGATGATAACCTGAATTCATTGTTGACATAATCTGTATATAACTCCAGGCTGTCATATTTTTACCTGTATTCAATTATTTCAGATGTAACAAATGTTATTGTGTGTTTGTTACTTGTTAGTTCCAGTTTGTTTATGTTTTTATACAACAAAATACATTAGGTACATTTGTATGTAAAAATAAATAAAAATAATAAATTAATGATTATGTTACAGTACTGTGAATAATTTATCTGCAGTATTTCGCCACAAACCTGCGTTGACATAGTCAGGCAGTCAGTTAATAGCCTACATTCAAGTTTTTATAACAGAACATTTGTTCCTCCGAGGTCAAATTTTGGCTAAATTTGAATATTAATATAGCATGTCATGGCTGAATTTGTGGTGAATACAAGCGTGAGTGTATCTGTACTCTTGCATATTTTGTAGTAGTGTTTTAGAAAACAATAAATAAAGTTTCTACTTATTGGCCAAGATTGCAAAGGGCTGAAAATCAGTTGCAGTGTGCATTTGTACTGTCTAAGGATGCTGAGAAGTGGTGGTAACTGGGCTTTACATCTCATTGACAGCAAGGCTATTAGAGACAGTGAGACACAAGCTGACACAATGACAGGAAATGGGAGAGAAGTCGGCCATGTCCTTTGTTAAGAAACCCTCCCAGCAATTGCCTGGAGCGATTTCGGGAAACCATGGAAAAACAAAATCAGGATGGCTGGAGCCGGGGATCGAACCTGGGTCCTGCAAAATGTTAGTCAAAAGTGTTATTGTTGTGCCACTTTACTCGGTGCGATGCCAAAAAAATCCCGCAAAGGTTAGATTATTCATGGCAACATGCAAAGAACTTCTTTCAAAGAAAACTGCCTTGGTAGATGATCACCTACCGTTTGAGTTGCTCCCAGCCAGTGATATGAACTTTGACAGCGAAGCAAATTTGGATAGATTGAACTAATTTATTTATTGTATTTTTCAGATATGTCACTTTGAGATAGCCTTGTCAAAAGCGTCAGTTCGCCAGAAACAGACCTGGGCCTACTAACAGCTACTTGAGTAGTAGGGTTATGCTACCATCAATCTCACTGTCACTATTTTAATTGTTTATATTGCTAGTCATCGACAGTGTCAAACTACTGCCATACCTTAAGTCCTTGCTCGAAATTGAACCAGCATCATAAATACAATCTTTAGCTCTGATGGATGAATCTTTGAGACAGCTTCAAACATTTGGTATAGAAGTTATAATAATACTTGCCTCATTATAAATCACCACATTGATGCAGTTTTAACCTCACCGAATGTATGCCTCTCCAGCATTGGAACGAAAATTTACGTATGTTATTGCTGGAAATAGTTGGTGCTCTGGGAGCACTACAGTTGCCAGTGAAGCGGTGGGATTTCTTGATAATTCACATACTTAAGAAACTTGAAGCAGCCTTGCGCAACAAAGAGCAAGAAAATGATAAATGGTTAGGAAGTAAAAAAAGAAAGTGATTGTCATTTAAGTGAAGAAGAAATGTAAAGAAAAATTTGTAGTTAAAAGGTGAAGAACATATAAATCACAAGGATCAAATTGTTTCTTCTTTGACGACTGTACCTTCTTGCTGGTAATTATTCTACTATTTAAATTGCCACCATTTATAAAATGACAGTGAATAAAGTGGAAAAGTAAATATAACAAAGTGTTCACAGCTAAACAAATCACAAACATTTGTGTACAAAATGGAGAACTAATCAAAAAACTAACATGATTAGTTCATTTCGTTCCTGATTGAAGTACATGATGTAAAATGGTGTCGACCAAGAAAGGAACACTTTTCTGAACAGGTAGGTAAACTTCTGTTAGGGGATGTTTTATCTGGAAGCCTTTGAGTGTGATTGTTAACCAATGACATCACGAGCACTGAAACTAACTGAACTGTGCAATCAAAAAGTTAACTGTAGTAATGTTGACAAATTGGGAGATGGTGATAGGCAACATACCTGTGAATTTGGTTATGTAAATAAGACAGAATGTGATAAATGTCCAAGCACATTTGGACTTGGTACTGCAAAACCTACTAAAACAAACTTGGAAAATATTTATCAGCTTTATGTTAAATATTGCCGGGAAAGGAACAAACCATCTGCTTCTGGAAATGTGTTCAAAAACATTTTGAGTAATAAATTCAACATTGGAATTCATGTTCTGAAGAAATATAAATGTTCACTGTGCCTTAGGTACTGAAGAACTTGTTGCAAATGAGATTTCAGAATAAGAAGCTGTGCCGTCTTTAATTTTTCCATAATTTACTTTTTTTTAACTTAATATTTCCATTTAATATTCATTCAAATGTTTGATAAGAAGAACAAGTTTATCAGTGCAATTTATATTCTCATTTTATTACCTTATAAAGTGTTTGTTGCTTTTTGGGGTTTTTAAAAATTTATTTTCTATATTATTACGACCATACATGCATACGGGCCTCTCTTGCCAGTGGTTTGGCTGTCTTGGCCAGGGCTCTCACTTCTAGCTTCATATCTTCGGAGATTTATTTCACGTTGCACGTGATAACTTCTGCTGTTCACGCAGCTATCCCACACTTAGAGATACTTACCTGTCTTAACCAGTTTAATCTGTTTTATGTCTAGTATTGCAGGCCGTCTTGGCCATTTCGACACTCGCGCGCCCTTTTCTTGAGAGTTTTTAAACCTCCTGTACCTGTACACAGACTCCAGTGGCGTTGGTTTGCTGCCATTATATGTTACTACCTTGTGCACACCAGACATGTTTCTGGGCTAGAATACTTTTATGCATTTTACATGTGTAACACAGACTACTTTCTACTCAGTACGTAGTCACTCTTGGGCTACTCTCAATTTTTGGAAAATTTAGTAGTGAGCAATTTCAACAATCTACTACTTGCTTCAAGATGCTATCTACGTAACCTTTCTTCAACCTTATCTTTGGTAAGTGTTACCGCCATGAGGGCCCATTCCCTTTTTATTAGTCTTTAACTGTAACTAAATTTTTCGGTGTTTTATTCCTCTGTTCACAGAGGGTCCTAGTTTCAGTTCGAGTCTCAGTCTCAGATTCAGTTCCAGTTTACATGTTTTCTGACGTACTATTAAAATTCTCCTGTCCCTGCCAACTTGGTAGACTGGATTGGCCACGGCTTGGTCTCTCGACATCCTCAGCATGGCAATAAGTAACCTCCTTACGGACTGTTTTTACTATAGTATCCAGCTCTGAGGAAACTGCAACCTACGGTAATGCGTCTTGTTCTTCATTTTTTGTCTGCTGGGATTAAACACAAAAACCTGATACAATAAGATTATAAAATGTAGCATATTTTATTTCATTGTCAATTTTTACTATTCACTTAAAGTTTATTTGTAAGGGGCCCCGTTTCTATAAAATGGAACATTTTCTGAAATAATATGAATTTTATGTACACATTTAGTAATCAGAAAATTGTGTCAACAAATACGTAAAGTTTTATATAAAAATAACTGGCACTTGAAACTATGTTTTATTTACTTTTTTTAATACACATATACCTGTTGTACTATTTTAAATAATATGCCTACTACAATTTCACAACATATGAGAGCAAAACCCATGCTGCATTCTGTTATATGTGGGGTGAAAGTGATGGGAAACGTGGATGAAATTAAATATCTACAGTAAAATCCCGTTGTTATGACCCCATTTATTACGACCATCACGCTTTTACGACTCTTATTTGAGGAACAGTGAAAAATTCTGCTAAAAAAAAGTAAGAATTTAAGGAAAATCTGTTGAGAAAACTAATTGTTTCACTTTCTTTGGCGAGTGATGCACTGTAAGAAACATACGGCTAAAAACAGACAACACTCCTCCTGACCATCCAAGCCAGCTATCACCCATTCACTCACCCCACCCCCATGAAGCCAGATTGTGCTTGTGCTGCCGTGCCTTGTCTACTATAGGGTGCTGAGAAGAAGGCAAGGTATATGGGGCAAGGTGGTGGTTAGGAGCCGCATAGCCCCGTTTTGTATCCAATTCCTAGGCACATTCCTGAGCCTTGCCTTTGCCTTCTCAGCTCCGGACAGTACTGTATGTTGCAGCCCTCACCCATAACTTTCTGATAGTCACGTGCAACTTGCATCCTGTCCGGCAGTAAAGCAATAGCTCTTGTTTGTCTTTCCCATCCCACTCGCTTCCAGCCGCAACCATCATCTGTTTCCATGTCTGGCAAAGGCTCAGGGGTTATTGCATGCTGAGGGGGGGAGGGGCTTGAAAAGACGCGTTTCTTTTTTTCTCTCTTCGCATACAGTAAAAAAATGGCACTCAGTCCACAAAAGAAGCAAAAACAGAAAACAATCTGGTGTTCTCATCTTTTTCCTCTACATTCATATCAAATTTCGAGACAACTGAGCTCCGCTTGACACTGACAACTTTCGCTGTGTTACTGACCACTCAAGACTAGGCATGTGGCTGTGCTACAGCGTAAAAACAGCCTATTACGCAAATACAACTAGTGCCATCGCCATGTGCTGCATGTGTGAATAGGTTATTTGATTACACTCGCTCAACAGGACAGCAATAAGAGCGACTGAGGCCAGTGCGCTGAGAGCCACTTTGCCTCTATCCGCAGTGCAGAGTATTAATCTGGTGCGAAGTGCCATGGTTGTATGATTTTTACTATAAACCTAGGACATTAAGGTATGAGTAATTCAGTCATTATTTTATACGTATCAGCACGTAGAAAAGTCAGTTTTTGGCCCTTTTGAAGGGCTCCAAATTTGCGTTCCTAATAGGCATACTGGTTATTCAAAAGTTCAGACTTTTTATGAAATGTTTCTCCTTTAACAAACATGTTTGACTGTATTTCTTAAAATCTTGTAATGGTGACACAAGGCAACAATTATTGTGCAATAACCAAAGAACATAGACTCAATGACTGCACTGAAAGGCTTTCAATCATTGCAGCATACTTTCACGTAAATAATACAAGCTGTTCTGCTGTGGTCTGAGTATGTTTCTAGCCAGGCGAGCAGAAAAGATCATGCATGCACAGCCAACTGGGAGAAAGAATGATACAAGCCAGGGAAACCCGGCCGCTTTCCAGTTCCTTATCCTACAACCAGATTGAGCGTGCAGTGCGGCCTCATCGCTACACGCATCACAGAACACTGGGTTATCATCTTCAAAGTAAACAACTTACAAAATCACTGTAATGAAATGTCAAATAATAAGTTAACTTTTAATAATAAACCACATAATTTTTCCACAGTAAGTCAATGGAAGTGAGCATGTTGCGTTGTTTTAATGTCTTTTTGGTGACAAGGAGAAACTAAAGATTGCTTATTAGAATATAATTTATTTGCAGAGGCATCTGACTATTGAAACTATTTGAATTTAATTAAAAAACTTAATTGTTTTTATACTTACTTGACTTATAGGGGTATTGGGTGTGTCAAACTAAGCCCAAAATGCCCTATTCCTCTATTATGACCCGCCTGTTTTCACGACCCTTTTCCCGGAAACTGTAGGGGGTCGTAACAACTAATGTACATTCCTTTATGGTTACATAAGGAAAGTAGAGCAAAGAGATGAAACCATCAATGTAAGTCTGAATTGTGACAAATTCACTGATTAGAATAAGAATTTATGATTAGCTTCTTTTTTTTTAATTCTGTAAACATGAAGGATGTGAACATAACTTACCTGATTGCTGGTCACACATACATGCCTGTTGATTCTGTTCATACCATAATAGAAAAGGCAGTAAGAAATAAGATTTTACATGCTCAATCTGAATTATCTATCTAGCCAAGACCTTTGAGTTGGGATAGTGTAATTGAAAACACATTTCCTTACGATACAACACATATAGAAGGTTCCAAGTTAGTCTTAAAGGACATCAAAAGAGCCAGTTTTAGCAACAGAAGTAATACAGTGGTTGTTAATATTCCACGGCTCCTGCAGCAGAAAAAACATGCTGTGGCTTTGGGTGCAACGCGAACTAGAGGACGACCAAGGCAGTCTAATCAGTATGACATGCCCATGAAGATTTTTAATTCTCGACTGCCTATCTCTGCAGAGAAATACAAGGATCTTACAGGACTTTGTACAAAGGGAATCATTCTTCAAGGTGTCATAAAGAGTATCAGTACACGCAGTACAAATCAACTGCTAGAGACACATTACCGGAAACCGGTGAAGACAGTATCAGTGAGAGATTATTCATAATAAACTATGTCAAAAACAAGCTGCACTGTGAAGAAACAGTGTTCTATTTTGAGCACGCACTTACACATTGTTTACCTTGCTATTCAGCAATATTGTATAATTTTTTTGTTTGTGAAATGCATCACACGTATAAGTTGTTTGTCTTGTAAAATAACAATGTTTAATTTTATACACATGAAAAGTATCACACTTGTAAGTTGTTTGTTTTACTTTTAGTATTCACAGGATGGTGAACGTAATAATAATTCCAAAATAATTCCAAAATTGGTTCCTTTATCAGTGCACATCTTTATTCTGATTTGATCAATTGTGGAACCATGCTGTAAATGTTTCTTACACAGTTGATTACAGGTACGTTAATTGTCAGTAAGTGTAACATTTTAGCAAAATGGTTACCAAAGGTGAAACAAAGGCAATGGGATTGCAAATTAAACCACGAGGTCCTTTGAGCTGTTTTTGATGGAAGGTACAATTTTATTGATTTTTAAATCTGAGAGGTATGTACAACTGTCTAGATACTGACAAAATATACCTTGTTTACCTTATTGGTTAAAAGGCAGACAAATTCACCCTCACTTTTCATAAACCATAAACATTTCAAACTGTGGTTGAACATTATTTTTTAACATTTTAAGATCAAATCACGTTTGCAGAAAGCGACTGAATGTGCCGAAGACTTCATCACATCACTGCATAACCTAGTTGAGATATGTGAATATGGAAACCTCAACGAAGAACTCATCCACAACAGGATCTTTGAAATGCCAGATGTAGCCCTTAGTGAAAAGATGCAGCTACAGAGCAGTTTGGCACTTCAAGAGGCTGTCAACATGTGTCGCCAAGGTTGAGTTGTTCTCTTAAGTCTCAGCAGTTGCATGAGAAACAGACAGCAAATGTCTTACGAGTGGAATATAAACAGGAACATGCAGTGGGATCAATTTGATTAAACTGTTGCGTTTAAAGGAAAAAATATCAATGGCTGTAACGTCGGACTGCATTGAAAAGAGTCATCGTCGAATACTCGTCACTATCCAGCACATCAGCAATTAAACAGTTGTGAGAACTGTGGTAGGTTGCACGGAGAGAGTTCGTTGTTTGTTGCCCATCACGTACTGTGACCTGGTTTTTCATGCGACCGACATATCACTTCGCACGGAAATGTAAAAAACCAAAAATGTACGGCACATAAAAGAGGAATCTGACTTTCAAGAAGATTTTACCTCCGATTTTGTCATTGGTCACATTTTGTCCAACTGTAACAAACCAGTGTCCAACCCATTTTCTGTGTAGATTGCAGTTAAAGAGTTGAGAAAGACAATTTCCTTGTCGAGACCAGTGCTGACATCATATGTCTCAACAGTGAGATTTTAAGTGATACGAACATCTGACCCATAGAAAAATTTGTTAGTGTCAGTAGCCTGATGGTTGCCCTTTGAAGGTTTGGGTACAAAGAATTTAGGATTTTACCACAAGGGATGGGAGCACATAACCGAAGTTTATTTCGTAGAAAATTTTTTGATTCCCATCCTAGGTAAAAATGCTATCCAGGCACTACAAGTAGTTTAGACCATCAACAATATAAATGTGGACAAAGAGTTCTAAAAAGTTTTTAATGGGCTGGGAAAATATGCAGCTGAAATGGACATACACCTTAAAAGTGACTACAGACTGTTTGCTCTGATGACACCACGTAAGGTGCAAATCGCCCTGTTGGTGAAAGTGAAACAGGAACTGAGCAGGATGGTGCAGCTCGGGGTGACTGCACCTGCTAAAGGTCCTACAGAGTTCTGTACACCTATGGTGGTGGTTACAAAATGGGGTGGTGTACGTGTCTTGTGATTTCACAGACTTCAACATTTATGTAGAAATAGCTGTGTTCCTAATTTAAAAAAGTACATTATACCTTAGCACAGCTGAAAGGTGCAAAGGTATTCAGCTAGATGCTAACAATGGCTTCTACCAAGTGAAAAGAGTCAACCCCTTACTACGTTCATCACGCCATTTGGTAGGAACATGTACACCAGACTACCCTTTAGACTGAATACCGCACCAGAATACTTCAGCCCGAAGATACCACAATCCTGAAGTGATTGCCCAATGTACTTCAGCATGTGGATGATGTCTTGCAGTTTGGAGAGACTGTGGAAGCAACATGATGGAATACTGCATGAAGTTCTTACCCAGTACTGTAAGCATGGTATAACTATAAACAGATCAAAAACCTCTTTTGGTGTGTCTGAGGTAACATTTTTAAGTAATTTCATCTCAGCTGAGGGTATATCAGTACAACCTAGTCGGATCAAAAGCCCTTGTGAAATTCAACGAAACTAGGAACAAATCAGAATTGCTACATTTTTTAGGTGTGGTGAACTATGTAGGAAATTTCATTCCACGCAAAAGTTTAAGCGTTGGAGCCACTGAATGCCCTGCTGAAGGACGATCAAATGTACGTGTGGGGTCCCCATCAACAAGAAGACTTTGCCAGAATCAAGGATCTAATGCTTCAGGTTCCATGTTTAGCACATTTTGACACACAAAAGAAATTGGTAGTAAGTGCAGATAGTTCATATGGATTGGGTTATGCTTTACTGCAGATCAATGAGGATAAATCTAGAGAATTGGTTTGCTATGGTTCTTGTGTCCTTTCGTAAACTGAACACATGTGCCCACACTGAAAAAGAAGCGTTAGCAAACAGTTGATTCTTGCTGATTGCTTGTCTATAAATTGTGTACAGACTCGGGAAACCGGAGAAAAGGTGAGGAGGCCACTGCACATGTTAACGTGACTGTTAATGGTCTCTCTGTGGCCCAAAATATTCTTGATCAAATTCAATAACATCAACAGTCTGATGTAGTTTGCCAGAAATTGTAGGATTATTGTCAAAATGTATGGCCTAAGCAGAAGGACTTTGCAACAGAGCTTGCTCCCTATTATCAGTATTGGGCAGACATTTCAGTCAATGCATTTCAGTCAATGCAGGCTTCCTCTTAAAGGGAACTAGATTAATAATCCCCTATCAGTTGCAAAAGTATGTTACATAAAGGACATTTGGGCATCTATAAATGCAGAGCTCTGGCCAGGCAGTCTATCTGGTGGTTAGGAGTTAGCACTCAGTTACAATTGTTGGTTGAAAACTGTACCATTCTTGTTGAAATGTGCAGTAATGTGAAAGAACCATTTTTAGTGAAGCAGTACCTGAATATCTTTGCCAGAGAGCTGGCAAGGATTTAATGAAATGTGAAGGTAAATTGTATTTACTCATAGCAGATTACTTTTCAAAGTATTTTGAATTGTTATATATTCCAAGTTTGAATGAAAATTCAATCAATAAACAGTGTAAATCTATATTTGCCAGATTTGGGAATACAGAAACTGTACAAATGGACAATGGCCCTCAGTTTAAATGTTAATTTTGGGAGGCTGAACAGATTCACCCACAAGGTAAGTAGATATTCAGCCAGTCAAATGGCTGTGCTGAAGCAGCAGTGAAGACAGCAAAAATCCTGGTTATGAAAAAAAAAAAAAGAAATTTATGAACCTTTGTTAGCTTTTCGCAGTACACTCCAGCCATATGGTTTGTTTCCATTGGACATAATGCTTGGGAGAAAGGCACAACTGTGCCTAGGTTCCCCCTGTTTCATTTTCAGAATTTCAAAAACGTGAAAAAAACAGCTAGCATTATTGAAAGGGCACAAATACTGGTACAATAAGAAGCACATAACACAGGAGCTGTGATCCTTGCAAATAAGGGAGAAGGTGTGATACCAAAGACAGGAAAGCATATGGTTAGGTTACTACAACACAAAATGAAGCAGAGGGAAAACTATTCAGGCGCAATCAACAGCATTTAATATCAGCACCAAAAATGGAAGCGAGTCTAGAGCGGCCAAGCAGGATGAAGTCATCGGGCTTTAATACCATACGTAAAAATCATAGCCATGAAACCGTTCAAGACGATAGGTCAGTACTCTCTGCAACAGATGAAGCTAACACTAACTCTAATGGGCCATCAGGGAAAGGTGTTTGTGGATATAACTAGAGACAGTTGTTTTCATTAAAAAAATTTTCAAGATTTCATCAATTTTGACGAGGTGATTTCGTTGGATTTTTCGTTATTTTTCATCTTATTTCGTCATAAATTTCGTCAGTTTTTTTAAACGTTGGCCAAATATTTAGAGGTACCTAATGAATGTGTGCAAAGTATCATACTTTTAGTTAAACATTTAAATAAAAAACTTTCTTTACACAAATATGTTAACTGAAAATCTACTCACTTGTTAAATTTGTCGGTTAGATTAGGCATATGAAACACACCAATACACATGAATGGGAGATACAATTTTATAAACTAACATTAGTCACAAGAATAAGGTATTATCTGTATTATTTTTCTGAAGTAAAATCAGACAGAATCTAAAAACAATGCAAAAAATTCAGTGCTTAATATTAGGTTATGTTGAACCTATGTTTCCATTATGCCTTACAATTTATTTAAACTGCAAGATAAATTTATGTACATCATATTTTATGGCAGTGTCTGTATTACGTGAAGTTACAAAAATGCCATAAAGAATGAAATACTTTGAATAGCATAACCTACATACCTTGAATTTGTTCATTCGTGTTTCACCTCTAAATGTTCTTTTAAAGATGCAACAATTTTATTTTAATTTTTGGTTTTCACTTATTTTTACCAACGGAAAATTTGCGCAGAATTATTTCATTCGTTCCTTTCATTTTACGCAATGCGTGAAGAAAATTTGCTGTGTCATTTTACCGAGACACCTATTGTGGCAAATTATATATCATAACAGCATTACAAACGTAAATTTCTTTATTCGTAGTTAATGTTGCCGTATTAAACTATATAGCCTAATATTTATTTTATCACTACAAATTTCAAAAGAAAGTAAACAGGAATTACGTTAAACAAGGTTAAATAAACATGTTGCATCACTTTCAGCCTAAACAACTGCCATTTTCATTGCTCTTTCGATATTCTCGAAACTTGCAGTCGCAGTCGGAAAATAGATTTTCTCAATTCATATAATCAATATCTCTATCAGTCGTAATTTACTACGGAACACGTCAAAAATAGCGTAATTTTTTTGTAATTTCGCACGTGATTAATCAATTTCGCAATTTCAAACAGAAGTGACAAATTTTGCAAAAACTTCACTATTTCGCGCATTGCGGAAAACACTTGTCTCTAGATATAACAAACAAACTAGAGTTTGAGCCCAAATGGAGAGGATGGGATGAAACTGAAACTGGAGACAGTGATGCAGAGACATAAAATGTGCAAGCAAGTGCTCCAGCAACAGACATGACAAACAACCTCCGGAGATAAAGTAGAAAGATGGTAACCCCCACCTGGATGATAACATATATATACACACACACAAACACACACACACACACAAACACACACATACAAACACACATACAAACACACACACAAACACACACACACAAACACACACACACAAACACACACACACACAAACACACACACACAAACACACACACACACAAACACACACACACACAGCGCATACAAGGAAACCCTTTATTTACACATTTCCGGGGGACAGGGCAAAAAAAGTGTAAACAGCAAGAAAAGTAAATTAAGGGAACCTTATTTTGTACTTTTATATTCTTGTTATTTAAGAAACTCTCTACAGTTAAAATCAAACTAAAATCAAAGTGATACTATGCATTCAAGCAATGCATTTGTCATATTTTATCACATAAAATTTGGTACAGTGTAAGATACCAATACTGGAATTTAAAATACAGTTATGGAAAGATTTGTGGCAAGTGCCCTATCACTTGAGGAAAACATCATAAAATGATAGAGATAAGATTTTTTTTACCCTTTGGTAAACATTATTCAACTTTTAAAAATTTTCGCAATGCTATCATGAATTCGTACATAATATATACATATTATATATAATAGTATACATTTTAACATAAATAGAACGTTCTTTACTCAGATCAACGCACGTTTCCACGAAATCACTTCTCCACTATTTTCATTTTTTTTTTCAAATGTTGTCAGCTATTATTTTTTCCATTACATTACCATTATATTACCATCTAAATTCACAGCACTAAAATGGAAATGGTTTTAAAACACAACTGTTTACAACAAAGCCTTTTCAAACACATTTCCAAATTTTAGGTTTAAATTACCGTTATTTGTGCTTATAAACAAACACAAACGAGCGCAGGTAAACAGATCAATGTTGCCAATGTGAATACAGTGATTGAAAGCATTTGAGACAATTGATACTGCTAGCGGAAGTAAATCTCTTGCTAACAACTTGGATATATTGAGCCGTGAGCACAAGCATTAAACGTGGGAAAAGGTAAATAATGAGAACGGTAAATATGAGGGGAGGGTTTGCGTGTGTTTGTTTTTAGCATTCAAGTAAAGGTAATTTTAAATTAGTACTTTCTACGCATAACAATATTACATATTTGTTACACTATCTATGCTTGCATAGTAATGACCCTCCTTGTACCATAGGCAAATATTTTTATATATAGTTTTGTCCGTTTCAGTAAGAGCCTGCACAAGCTGTAACCTGTACGGTTTGTACAACAATCACTTCCGCAACACTCTCCATATAGTTGATTGAGGGAGTCTCATTTCCCGGTTAGTTCAAGTTGACTTTCATGGACTATGCGGGAACTAGGTTTCTAAAATTTCCAGAAAAATTGGTGAAAGGATAAAAGCCAGTTTTTTCCAAATTTTCCAGAAAAATTGGAAAAATTTCTTTAAAATCATTGTGAAATTATATTAAACCTGTGGTGGCAAAATAATATATAGTAACTTATTTAAGGTAATTAAAATAAGGAGAAAAGCAGAGGAAAAGGACTATCCGATTAATTCTGAACATTTATTTACTATAGCGTCTCACGTTTAGATTACAGTACAGGGTTATATGGACAATTGCTCTCTTTCCAATCCATGGTAACTGTCACAAGCACTGTCCTTGTTTCGGTGAGTGATGTCAAAAATCCTAAAATTTTCATCCTGTAACTTTGATCTTAAAATGTTTGCATATTGTACAGCATCAAAAAGTGCATCGGGTGATATAGTTAGTTCATCATTTACACCATTTTAACAGGTTAAAAGAATTAAAAAACAAATATTTTGAACTTGGTACTGTTTTCATACATCCTTAAATATATTACATCATAACTAACTAATCAAAAGCAAAATCGTATCCAGATATTTATGGTGTGTAATTTCATATATCTGGATGGCAACGAAAAAATCTGAAGGCTAACATTTTTTTCGATGGTTCTACAGAAATTTTTTTCTAATGTCATATGCACTTTCAAACCAACTAAAACATCAAAAAGTTGGCCAGTGAGATATTTTTTTGTTATTCACGTTATATGGGGGATGAAATAGAGGAAGTTGTTTGTAATGAGCTAAATCTAATTTTAAAAGCAATCTTATCTCAATAGCTTTATCAGTTCTCTTGTATAAAGCTGTGAAATGTGTTATGTCATGCGCTCGCCACACATTCGCCCTACAAATTCGACAGTTGAGTGTCACTCGAAGTGTTGGGTGCTAAAGAGAAAAAAAACGTTCCGTTGTTTTTGCTGACTATGAGGTTATGACAGGAAAGGTTAATAAATAAGATACAGGCTTCCTTTAGTCAACAAGTTTCTTCGTCCCGTATCCTAAACTGGTTCAGTAGATTGATTTTGAAACAAAATTTTGTGTGTGTAACTTTTTGTTAACATTTAATTGTATAGAAGGCAAAACAATAAAAAGTCGTATTATAGGTAGGCTATGTGAAAGGGAGCCAATATTGTATTAATCTTATTCCAGTAATTTTCATATACAATTAACTCACTAAGGGACCTTTAGAAGAAACAGGATGTTCCAAACAACCAATTTACGCTAATAGAAAGAAACAATACAATATCAACACAGTACTGAAAATTAACATGAAAAGTTGAAATCATAAAAGAAACACAAAAAATGAATAATTCCTTTAAACATATTTAAGGCAATGATCCTTCGTTTCTAATACTTGTATGGTAAATACACTAAACTTTCGATAACTCGGACCTCGATGTCCCAGACTTCGGATAATTCGGACAGAATTTAAAAAAAAATTAATTTTAATTTTAAAATATTTTTTGGTCAAAAATCATAAGAAAATTGTGTGTGCCTAATTTCAATCCATCATGTTTTATTCAATAACAGTATTAAGCTTTAAACACAGTTGCTCATCGCTACTTAGCCTTTAATGATCCCACACTAAAATATCTGGCTAGTTCCATGTGGTTAAATGTTACTAGCGAGATGCGCGAGTGGAGATGCAACTCAGCAGGCAGACCTCGCATCTTTATCTTTCCTCCCTCTTCACCGCGCGAGCCACACACGTACGTGTGTCATAAATTAATATTTCAGTATGATGCTGTTGAATTGGACAGTAACTACAGGTCACAATGGCACCTAACTGAAAATTTATTTTGTTCTGATATGTGCGATAAATTCAAGATTGCAAAACAATTTGTTCCAGACATTAATAAAAAAAATTAAAAGCAACTGGTTTGCATTGCAAAGTAGGCAAGATGGTGAGAGGGTTTTACGTCCCTTTAACGACGTCTTACAAGCCAATGAGGACGAAGTGAGGTGAAAGAACAACACAACATCCATGCCCGAGCAAGGATTCGAACCCAGGGCCTCTCGCACCATAAACTGGCGCCTAACCCACTACGCTAGAGGCTAGTGCGATATCAAAAAAATCCAGGGCTTAATCAATTATAAAAAAAGGTGGGCAGAAAGGGGCTTTTGTCCCGGGCCGCACATTCTAGAGGGCCTAGCTTTTGAACAAGTTAAATTATTAAAATGAATCGGCTTTTATTGAGTTCCCATTAACGATGATGGTGTCTGTGAAATTTATTTTAAGTGTAAAAAGTATGCAAAGACATCACTGATCTACAACGTCGCAGCCAAGGTAAGATAGTATGGAGGGAGGCCTATAAGCGCACAATATCACTTCAACCACGGCCGTGACTTCAACTAAACCAAAAAAAAAAAAGCTGTAAGGTAGAAAGACATTTACGTTGCTCCTGGCCTCGTATTCTAACAAAGAGGCCCTGGAAAAAAAAACCTTTGAAATGGTTGAATGATGCATATCTGGAAGAGACTGTAAACAAATAGTACATCAGTACAAGAGGGATTGTGGTGTGATGTGAAGAACTGCAAGCCTTAGCTGACAAACCGACTAATCTCATTTATAATACATACAGTAATTTAGACACTTGCCCTATACGTAACAATTCATGGTCTTAAATGCATTTTTAATATTTTTTGTGCTTTACTTTTGGTTGTTTTTACTCCCATTTAACCCAGTTGAACATGATAAGAGTTTTATTGCTTTTTAGTGTGACAACTTGTGTAAGAATAAAGCTGTAAATTATTTTATGATTCAGTTTATATGCATAAAATGAAATTTTAAAAATCTGTAGTGTTAAAATGAGTTCACATATTTCTGTACAGTGATCCAAAAGGATTGTTAATTACAGTAACGTATCTGCTCTCGTATAAGAGGAAAATTATTTTTGTGTCTTCGGAACTCTGTAGGAGGTGAGTGTAATTATCAGGCAAACAGCTGGCTGTAGACACTGTGACATGCTGATGTTAAGCAATTTTTCACGTAACATCTTGTGAGTTGCGTGTGGTCACGTGCGGTGTTTCTGTTACTGCTGAGACTGTACTGGTTGACCTTGACTACTTCCGCTCGCGTTCTACCTCCCTAGCTTATCTTCAACAATTTTCTCACACACGCACATTGACTGTCACCAGCCAGACGAGAGAAGGGGGTGAGAAATTTTATGTGGTAGAAGGGTGCCTTGGTGACAGCTTCTAGCACAGATAAAAAAGATCAGCCAAATGTCGCATAAAAATAAATAAAAAAGAATCTGCTGGCCCAGGTTGTTTGACATTCTTTTAAAGTTCTCTCCGTTACAGTGATAATTTCCCCACTACCCCTCCTTTAAATTGATATGTACAAAGAAATATACATTGCAGCCTCTTTTGCTTGTAGAAATGATAGCATACTGATTTCCTCACGTTTCTTGTGATTAATGACTGATTACCCCTCCTTCCCGGACGACCCTCGATAACAAGGACAAATCGTAACTCGGACAGCTTTTCCCCCCTTTTAGTCCGAGTTATCGAGGGTTCGCTGTATATTTAAAATCCCAAATCGGAAAAAATATATAATAATAAAACTCATACAGTTTGTTTATAAGATTTTACTACGTCGTCTAATTTCTTTCCTTGACAAAAAATTTACCTGGTTTCGGTAAGTTTTTTGACTGACGAAAATTTGTACCTTCTACTTTATGAATAAGTATTGAAAAACTACATAACATATACTAAAATAATTTTATAGAATACAGGTAAACATATTGTATTATATATGCTCTTATTTAGGCTTAAGATATAATTATCAAAGAAGTAGTGGAAATTAGTGATACGCCAGGGGTGCCCTTCCCCCCAGAAAGTATGACGCACCCCCCTCTAGCGAATGTTGTTCCCATATAAAATAATTTTGCTGACACGTAGCGTTAAAAGTGGGGGTCCAGGGGCCCTCACCCAGGAAAATTTTCATTTTTAGGTGCAAAATGGTGCTATTTAAGCACTTTTTGAACCTTAATAAAAATATACAGAAGGTAGAAATGAAAATGTAATATTTTTAAAGGTATCATTTTATTTCCGTGAACAATTTTCACAAAGCTATCTTTATCAAACCCGAAACCTTGCACCCTTTCTTGTTCTGGCAACACTAATTACTGGGGGCCTGGGAAACGCCGACTGCCTTTTTACAGCCATTAAGGTAAGCACGACTAGCCTAACCACAATTTTTGGTTATCTAACCAACTCGTCCTCTGCTTTACCACAGACAATTGGGGTTCTACTGTGTATTAGCATTAAGTATGCCATAGAAATTAAAAAATATAGTTGAACAAATATTTTAAAAAATGTTGCACTAGTAAAACTTAACATTTTCTGATTTCAGTTACACCGCAAAGCATTTAATTTACTTAAAAATTGTGAGTTATCAATGCTAGCCATTGCTATATGGCATGTAAAAGGGATGTGTAATAATAATATCATATTTCTTTGAATAACCAATTTCCAATCCAGAAGTTCGGGTTCGATCCCCGGCTAAGTCATTAGTTTTCAATTTTATTCCTGTTCCGAACGATACATTTACGGCCTTAAGAAAGAATAGCTGAATGTTACACGATATCTTTACTATGCTTGCAAAATCTGAACTGAAAAAAAAAAAAAGAGAATAAAAACTTACTGTGAAAATGTAATAAATTAATTATGATTAACTAATAAACAAGTTCACATTACTGATTGAGTTGTGGAAATGGATGGGCATGACTAGTATCTTAATGAAAACTAACACAGAAAATGTAAAACAAAAGTTTCATTACAGATTTACTAGCATATGCATATAAAATATTTATGATTCTAGTTGTTAAAAATAATAGCACTCAGAATTTCAATGAAAAAACGTCTACTGAATTGTGCGTCATAAGCCCTATAATGCAATCTATGAGTGAGATATCTATGGGATGCATTATTTTCGTAATTCTATATTTTTAATGTACGGATTTCAGCAGCGAATGTATAACTTTATGACGAAACCAGCTGTATAAAATATCAACGAATTTCAATCAAGTGATTTCATATTATCATGTGCAGCTATTATATAAAAGCCTCTGTTAAAGATGTAAACCCAGCTACCAGTGGCAATCATCCAGCACGATTCCCACAAGTGAAAATTCTGGGGATCAAACCCAGATTGCCTTCGCTGTACCACTACACCAACCCAGCCCCCGGAAAATAATCTGACAAAAATGTAATTTATACAGCCGAGTATTGATTGATTATCTTGATAATCAACTCACTTCTCATATATTCTTTGCGATGTATATCTTTCTTGGTCTTCTCGACCAATGACTTCCAGTTATCACCATCACATTTCTTAAACTGAATTATTTTGTATGTGATAGCCAAATTATTTTAAGTTTTGTTGGCATTGCTTTTTTCTGTAATGTTCCGACCACTTGTCCTGTCTTACTATTCCACAGCACAATAGTTCTAAACACCTGTATTTAAAAAGTCTTTGTTGTTTTGACGTGGATAATTTTGCAAAAATACCGACACTGTTAACTCTCCTTGAAATATTAAAACACTACTAGAAAACATATGCATCCCCACAAGATACTGACAACTCAAAACAATCGACATTCACGCTCACATGGAAACCTCTCTAGACATGAGTGCGGACTTGAGACAATGCTGGCCATTTATTGTAAAACAAGGAGTTGGCAATAACTCGGCCACATTCCTCGCAGAGAGAGAGAGAGAGAGAAAGAGATAGAGCCTGCTCGCCATTGTCGGTACTGATAGACTGATACACGTCATGCGGGCAGGTGCGCCGGAGCAAAATTTTGTATTGGGAGGGGGAGGCAAAGACTCATGTATTTAGCGAATATGCACATACCCCAAAATACCGGTGCGCGGAGGTCCTCCCCCGGAAAACTTTTAATTTTAAAGTACGAAATTGTGCAATGCAGATGTTTCTAAACATAAATATTGAGTACAAAGCAGCAATCAAAACAAAAAAAAATTTAACTAATGATATAAATTTATTACCTATACCCTAAAAATATGTGTGGGAGGGGACACATACTTTGCCTCTCACAGAAATGTATTGGGGTGGGGGGAGGGTAACCACCAGCTCCGGGGTTACTGCACGTGGCTACTTAGTGCATCTCCTTTCTCCCAAATAACCAAAATCATCACCCTCCCACAATTTACACTCTCTCTTCCTCAATGGTAAGCAAAAGCCCATGGCCAAAGGCAAAAGAGGAATAGCAAATACTTCCAACAACTTGTTTTCTTTTACACCCTCCCAATCAGTCATTGCTCTTTTCCGCACATAGAAGAATTCCCTTGAACTTATGATTTTTTAAATCATTTTTCAATTTCCTCCCCCCCCCTAAAATTTCTATGACGCAACTTGCCTCATAAACCCACTGTGGGCACCCCTGGATACACCTAAGTCGACATCACGGCAGAACATTTATGTACTCTCTTATATTTGATAACCAAGCATGGTGGATCAGTGGTACCGAGCATGGTGAAGCAGTAATTAAACACTCGCCTTGCATTCGGCAGGACCCGGGTTCGATACCCAGCTCCGACCATGCTAATTTCTGTTCTCCAGGTCTTCCGAAATCACTCCAGGCGAATACTCGGATGGTTCCTTAACAAAGACCTTCGCCAACTCCTTCCCAATTTTCCCCCGTGTTCCTCTACAGCCTTGTGCTGTTCAAGAACACGTAAAAACTTCCAAATAAATAATATCCCCCTCTCCCGCTTTAAATTTAGAGCAGACAATAACAGTGTAAAAAAAACTAACACATTTTTCAGTTGCCACACGACTTTGATTTTGAGTTATCAATTTCATAATCATCAACTACCCCAACCACATTGTCATCTTCAGACAGAAGCTACTAAAATTTAAGAAATCTTACGCTTTGTCAGCAGTAGCTACTATGATTAAAAGATATGTGATAATTATTTCTTAATGAAGCATTAACAACTGACAAAATTTTGAAGTAAAACGTGCAGTCACAGATGTAATACTTTAGCTTATTGAATGAACAAGAACAGTATCTGGCGCTCCCAAAAAAAATTGTGGCACTCATCGGGACTATCTTCAATACATCATTAACTTAACTACCGACCCCCCCCCCCCCTTCCCTGCAACTAATCTTCTCCAGGATTCATAATTTAGCTGGCAAAACTCCTCTCAACAACAATAGTTTCAGATATCCCGAAAAGATTCCCATCAAATTAAGGGCACTTCCAATGGCACATGCATGGCCCCTTCCTAAGCAAACCTATTCGAGGGTAAAACTAAGCAACATTATCTGAGCCATAAACCTGCTTGCCCACGCTGCTAGAAGCAATTTACTGATGATATCTTCACAATCTGGAAACTGACCAAAGAAATTAGTCTCCTCAATTTTCTCAACAACCTCAACTCATACAGCCTTCTGATATTCACCTGAAACCACTCTAATTCACATGCACTATTTCTGAATGTAGAACTGACCCTCCACAATGGCAAAATTCAAACACCCATTACCTCAAACTACATAACTACAACTAACCATCCACTCGATGCCAAGAAATCTCTGCGATTCAGTCTTGCCACCACAGCCAGACAAATATGTTCAATCCAAAGGAACAGTAACAAGCAGTGTGAACTCATAGAAAAAAACAATTCCTTGACAAAGATTACTCCTCATCTATCTAGTAAGTACACAAACACAACATCCCAGCCACTATGATATACAGCAATACTATCAAATCAATACAATCACTTTAAAATCCATTCAGCATTACCACTGCTGATTAAAAGTTTTGCTTCACTACACAGAAATTTGCAATAAATGCTTTTGATAAACATTTATTTTGCATTTTCTAATACATTTTGTGCTCTCTGAATACCAGATTCATTTACACATTTCAGGTATCATAATTCCCAGACGTTTTAAAACTTTTCACGAAATTCCCCGACCCTTCCCTGATTTCACTTACAACTTTTAAATTTCCTGACAATGCCATGTTTTCCAAACCAGTGTAACATTAAACTCTATTGTGCCACAGAAATTAGCAAAGGGTTTGTTGTGTAAGGTATCTGGCCACCAGGACCCCTTCATAATTAGTTTTTTTTCTTCTCCTTTTAATAATTGGTGTTTAATAAATTTTGTTAATGAAAATTTGCTTGTTTGTTTCCTGTGGTTGGGATTAACTACCAGCTGGCCCGTATAAATTACCATCAGATCTCCGAGCTACCAAACCATGTGCTTTGTGGCTACTGAATATGTACATTGTATTAGGTTTTCCCAGTGCATTGTGGTCGCCCGGTGAAGCAAGTGTAAGCCCAGCCTATTATTACAGTGATGTTCTTTTTTATGTCCCAGTTTGTCAGTGTCTGGGCAGGCAATCAGCGTCAGTTGAAATCTGACCGGATAGTTTATTCCTGCTTAAAGTGATGTTACCATATCCAGCAATTACTTTTATGTAGTATTTACCAACGGCCATGAATTATGATGCTGCGCCACCATGATAATCTCTTGCAGAAGCAAACAGTACAAGATTTAATATATTAAGAAATAAATAGTTATAACCGTAATAATTGCACCGGTATTTCCCATTGTAATTAATATGGTCAGGGTCGCGTCCAGGCACAGTAATATGATGTTACATAAGTCCATGTGTGTTCATTAATCATATCTAACTTTAAGGTACATCGAGTTCTTGACCTAATGTTTCATGTTAATTAAATTTCATCGTAGACTACCCTTGTTGGATGTCTAACGATTCGTCTTGAGGAGATTTGTAACTTATCTACGTAACTTTTTGTTGTAATTATTTTGGTTTTGGTTTTATTTGAAAATAAGTGAAATTTTGACCAATCACACACACACACACACACACGCATGTATCTAGACTGTCGCCAGCTGGACGAGAGAAGGGGGTGAGAACTTTTATGTGGTAGAAGGGTGCCTTGGTGACAGCTTCTAGCACAGATAAAATTATCAGCTAGAAGTAGCATAAGAAATAAATAAAAAAGAATCTGCTGGTCCAGGCTGTTTGACATTCTTTTATAGTTCTCCACGTTACAGTGATAATTTCCCCACTACCCCCTCCTGTAAATTGATATGTACAAAGCAGTATACATTGCCGCCTCTTTTGCTTGTAAAAATGATAGCGTACTGATTTCCTCACATTTCTTGTGATTAATGACTATTACTCCTCCTCCCCAGATGCCCCTTGATAACATGGACAAATCGTAACTCGGACAGCTTCTCCCCCCCCTTTTAGTCCGAGTTATCGAGGGTTCACTGTATAAAAAAAAAGCTTTGAAGTAACTTGCTTATAATGTATATTTAGATGAAATCCTGTGAAAAATAATACATATAGTATAATATGTAACTGGTAGTTGTTAGAAAAATTTGAAATATTATTTACAGTTTCTAAAAATGGACATACAATATTTGTGCTTTAAGCCATCATTAAGATTCTACAGAAATTCTTTCAATCATCCATAAAACCCTATTTACGTACACCTATTACTGCATTCATATGACCATGCTTGCATTTAAAAGTAAAGACAGCACATGTTCAAACCAAGTCTACTCATACTGCCATCAGTCCAGTAGTAATAACATATAGTTACTAAACACATTTTTCAAATGAAGTTACATCATTTATATTACTCTCGTAGAAAGGGATAAAAAATCACGGTACCTCGTTCTGACTAAGCTGTTTCTTCGCTTTGTCTATGCTGCCATAGCCTCCTCTGTACCTCCACAGGTGAAGTGCTTGGTCCAAGTCTCCCACCTGCACTGACCAACTTCCTACTAATTCCACGTTAAGGTCTAGTGAGTGGATTAACTGAGAAGACTCGGAACTGGAAAAAAATAAATAAAATAAATGCTAAGAAACTGCTATTCTTTACTGAAATAATACTGCAAGTAAGCTATTTCCTTTATATACATTTAATTTAATTTTTTACTAAAAATATTTTTGTTAGAGTGATTTTTACGCATTATTATTATTATTGACCCAGTGCAAATTTTATTCAAGCTATGAGATCATAAACATTCTGGAAAAATGTGACTTAAAGCATTTCACACTCACACTCCAACAAAATTAAATTTACCACATTTTAACAAGAATAAAATTGCTTCTTTAGTGTGCACAAGTTGTTTTATCAAGCTCAACATGACACATAATCAGAGTTACCCAGATCTTTCTTTTAAAATGTTTTTACAAATATATTGCAGAGAAAAAATATTTTTTTTTAAAAGTACACACAAATTTTTTGTAACTTAACGATAAGATTTTAGTACATTCATAAATTACTCTGAATAATTTTCATCCAACAAACATACAAAAGACGTACTAGTAAATGTAAGAGCCCTACTCTAGCACGATAACTTGAGGGTGCTGCCTGGCTGAAGATACCTATTTTACATACCTGAGAACAAGAGACATCAGAGCAATAACGATGATTCAAGCCTTCACATTAGACTACTATCGTCTAGGTGTATGGCACTGAACTGACATGCAGTATTTTTGTCTGCCTACCACCTTTCCCCAGTAACCACATAATTTTATGGTTTAACTAGCTGATACCTTAGACTTCATTCTGTGTTATCAATTTAATGTGATAATATTTCTGGAACAAAAAAAAATATTGAAAAAGGCTTAATTGTTTAAAAATATGTTTAGAGTCACTGACGTATTTTACATAGCTACATTTCTTGTGTACCTCATTCTGCCCTTGAACCCCATTTCGCCCCCAACCCCCAAACAAAGTACCATTTTTTTTGGCAGAAACCTTTGCATACACATGCACAGCAACTCACCAAAGTTTTTTTTCTCATTCTGCCCCCTTCTTAAAAATTGTTATTTTTTTTGTTGAAACCTTCAAGGGCATATGCACAACTCACTTAAATTTTTTTATTAATATATTTCTTGGATACCGGTACTTCTGTTTTGACCCCACTCCCCCCCTTTTTTTTTTTGCAGAAATTTTCTAGGGTGAATTCTCAGGAACAATCTGACCTTTCTCAAACGTTAAAAGTTTTTCTGAGTTACTTACTCTGCCTGGATGTAATACTCATAGCAGTTGCTACCAAAGTTCAAAGTTATTAACTTTTCCACAGTGCCCATGCCTGAAGGCATATCAAGGGACATACTATGAACTTGCTTACAACATAATTTTAAGTTGACATCCGGAACTTACATTGGATTCAAACCCAGTACCGTCTGATCAGCAGATTCAAACCCAGTACCTTCTGATCAGCAGATTCAAACAACCTCTCCACGTATTGTCAGCAGTATTCTTAAAAATTACAACTAATTACCAACCCAAACAAAGGCACTGTGAAATAAACCATCCAGGATTCTATTTGTCTAGGAAATGTATTATAAAAAAAATGTTAAAAGCATAATTAATACAGAAAAATCTACATTCTGGACATAGGATACTGCCTAATCTTCCTTGTTGTCTAGAAATTTGTATGAATAAAACTGCATATATGGTTTTTAATATAAATTTTTTATACAAATTTTAAAAAAAATCAGTGCAAATAACCTTTGATCTGAGACAAAAATTCAAAATTACTCGATTCGATAGTCTGTATTCCCCAACTCGATAGTTTATGTTAACTTAGTAACACTTTCAGTAAAAATTTTAGGACTGTCTGTAATGCATAATATAATTGTCAGAGAACTTTCAATAATGCTTTTTTTATTGTAATAATGTATTAAAAATGCACAAAAAACAGCACTTTATGTAATAAACCTTAAGAAAAACTTCCTTTGCATATACAAAAATATAAAAGCATACATAATTTTTTAATGTAAAAAATACCTTCTTTGCATAACAACACAATTAATACATATTTATAAACATCTTTACAATATTAAATAAAAGAAAATATGGTTCCGTTCGTATTCCTCGATTCAAAAGCCCCTTTAAATATTTCCGAAACAAAGATTTTTTTTTTTAAATATAATGTCCAAATTGTTAAGCAAATTGTTTTAGAACTATCAAACGGGCTAAAATAAAAAAAAACACATATTTCTCAACACAAAGCTTAAGAAGTGAACTTGTTTGCTTCACTCCTACTATAAACAGTGATTGGTTCTTCACGGAAATAGCTTTGGAAGTAAAAAGTCTTTCTGTCCAAAACAAAGACAATTCAAAGGCAGCCACCTGCTGCACGCAAAAGCAGGGAATACTTAGATAATTATGCACTAGAGACATAAAATGATATAGTCCAGGTGTAGCCTATTTTGTCAGCCATATTTAAAATTGATATACTGAATACTGGGTGATATACCTAAATCACATTTCTCATAGATTATGTTGTAAAGAGTAATCAAGCATAACTCAGATTTTGAAAATCTGCCTTGAACTGTTTACAAATGAAGATTCCCATTGATAGTTTCCAGAGGGTTCACTGTAAGCAGACGCTAGGGGGTTTAAAGGTTCTTCTTACCTTCTTAAAATACCCCTCTTAAAGTGGGCAGCTTGGAGTAAATACCGTGCTGGCTGCAGATGTAGGTGGAGGTAGACCTAGATTTTGGGGTGGGAAGTGTTGTACTTCAGGCTGTCCTTGGGCTCCTGACTTGTGATACCTAGGGTTATTATCACCCCTACTTGGTACAACTTCCTGACCTTGCTACTGGATCTGCAGGCTCCTTCCTGAGTTATCACTGACGTTCCACTTCCTGCCCCTCCAGTAACCAGGATTGTAATGACCTTGAGCTGGCTGTGGCTCATAAAAGCTCCTCTTTCTCCTGTGCCAAGTGCTTCGGTTGTTTCTCCCTCCATTACCATAGCTGTACTGTGGTTGCATCTGTAGTGAGTGCACATTAAGGTTTCTAGGTGCATTACCTTCCCTATGTGTATGCCCTACAGTATTGTTTTGCCTGTAATTAAGCGGTGAGCACAGAAGAGGCTGAGGATGATATCTGTTTCTCTCTTGTTCTCTGGGTGGGTTGCTCCTGTACTGCCTCTCCAGCTTATTAGCTCTAGTTAAATTATATCTAAATTCAGTCAAATCTTGAAATATATTGCCAGTGAATTGCCCCTGATAAGTTAGAGGTAACTGTGAGATGATCATATCTACAAACTCCTCATTACACATTTGTACAGTAAAATATCTAGATTTCTTATACACTTTGTTTAAATGTTCCTCTATTGTTTTGATTTTTCTAGGGTTAAAAGTTTCTGATGCAATCTGGCTTCTAATTTGGCTCTGTATCCTTGAGTTCCAGAACTCCTGTAATAATAATTCTTTGAAGCCCTGGAAGCTGTTAATTCTATGTTTAGTTACTCCCCACAAGTAAAATGCTGGACCTGATAGGCACACTCCCGAGCTTCTCATTATATCTGAATCTGACAAATTGATTTATTTAGCATACTCCTCTACTATTCTGTAGGTAGGAAACTGGTTTCTCCTCCTGATTACTACTGTATTTGGGTAGCTCCTCAGACCATTGTCGAGCTGGGTGGTGCATCAAAATAGATGGACACTGTAAAGTCGGGATTGCTGAAGTGACCATGGCAGGTAAGGTACCTCTACCACCCGGGTGGGCCCTGTGCGTAGCATCTTCAGTGAGAGTTCTTAATTCTTTTAACTCCTCAACTGCAGTGCCAATTTTATCTTCCAGTTGGCTTATTTTAGCTTCACTGTTCTTAGCAGGTAGGGTCAGACAACTATCTACATGACTACTTAGGGACACCAACAGCACAATAAAATTGGACATAACTGAATTTTTGGACTTGTCCACCAATACTGTAGGTCGAGATTCAATTTGGTTAAGTCATGTGTCAAGGTTAGTGATGTGTGCAGAAACCTCATCCCTTGTAGCTTCTAATGTCTGTTGAACCTCTTCAATCTATTGAGGTGTACAGCCAGGGTAGCTTCAGTTTTCTCTTTTAATTGATTGATCTGATCTTTCACTTGTAAACTTAGGTTTTCACCCTGTTTGCTAACCTCATGTATTTGTTGTGTGAGTTCTGTTCTTTGCTCACCGATGTTACCCAACATGTCCTCCCTTATCTTCTCCATACTAGTATTTGTGAGGGCTATGTCCCCACTCAATCGTGCCATATCCTCCATCTCTGCCATGTCTTCCTTCAGTTGCTGAGAAAGGTGGGCCATCATCTCTGCAAGTCTATCTACAGACAAAGTAGGTACTGATACTCTAACAAAATCCAAAGAAACAGGCTTTCAAAAGTGCTAGGTGCGGAACAACCATATTTTCGCAAAGCAATTTTTATGATCTTAGTTTTTTGTTAAGATGCCTTCATTTATTGTTCAGATCCGAGCTTTAAATAATTTTTCACATTAGATTTTATTGAATTATAGTCTTCTAAATAATAGTCGCTATGTATCAATAATTGTATTTTAGAGTTTTTGTCTAATTTCCCCCTCCTACAATACCTATCTACATGTTATGCCTGAGATGGGTGATTGTTACACGGTATGGCCATGATACAGCTTACATAGGTCACTGCTGTTCAGAGTAGAGCTGGGTGGTTTAAGATTTAATTGTAATTTTGTACATAACACGTGTTATTTTATTTGTAGCATTCTAGTGAAATAGTGCCTTTCCTTGTCGCAGTGTTGGTGCGTGTTGGGCACTTTGTCCACCTGCGCCTTAGTTACGTCACTGATCACCCAGCAAGACAGCTGATGAGAGACGTTTACTGTACTCGTGGACCACATGCAGGCTAGTTAAGTGGAGATCTTTGATTAGGTCACTGGTCACCAGCTGGAATGGCGTAGTTTTACCAAACAGCCGGGCATAGAAAAGCTAGCATCGCTTATTTTCCCTTTCCCTGAATGCTTCTTGGTAGAAGTCAGAGAATACATGCTGTTTAAGTTGGCAGACTTGATGACATCCAGGTTTGCAGTCCTGGAATTGTGCATGTTGGTTCTTCAATGCTGCACAGATGTTTCAGAGTAATAACATTAACACTCCCGTCAGTTTTTGTTGAATGTTAACTGTTTTTCTGACCATGTGCGCAGTCATTTGAACATCTAGGAAGTGTTCTTGAGCCTGAGTTTATAAAAGTAGTTGTCATGAAACATTTGGAGCCATTTGACTTTTGCCTTTCGTCTTCTTGGCTTTTGGATCTTTGACTGGTTGGTTCGATTGTCAAAGCAGAGGGTTGAAGGAAACCCGAGAGACTTCAGTTCAGAATGAGATAAGTAGCCTAACTATCTGTTAGTTAGAAGTAGATCCAAGCTGAGAGTCACACTTGTATAGCCCCACTAATTAGAGTAACAATGATTGGAGTCACACTTAGAGAGTTGCTTATTTTATTGTAATGTTAGTCAGTCTTCAAGTTGTACCTTTGACACACACACACCCTCCCCCTACCTAATTATTAGTCTTGATGTTGACAATTGAAACTATTGGTAAAATAAATTGATAATGTGTAACTCAGTAAAGTAATTTGTCTTTTAAGTTATGCAGTTGATAATCAAATCTCTAGACATGTATGAATTTTTAATGATAACATTTTTGGGCTTGTTTTCCTTTCGTGGCAAAAACATCCCTCGATGTTTTTGATTTAAAAACAAAGATCATTGTTATTGTAATTCTTTGAGTTACAGTAGTGTTAGTTTACCACCTTAAGTTTAAGTGAGATCCCGAAATTCCCCTTAAAATATGTTTATTTAATTCCCCATTTACCCATCAACATTACAATATTACTAGGATTAACTTCCACCCTCTCCTGCATTGTAAGGTTGCCACTGGTAGTAGATGCTACACCACTCTCCAAGGTGTTCATTTCCCCTACTTGAACTAGACTATGAGTTAGATAAATCGTCTTGCTCCGCCCTCATAGAACTGCGTAAAAAGTAGCCCTCAGGGTTAAGTTTCTGATCAGGCATGTAAATTTTTTAAATAACTTAAATTCCCATTAAAGTGGTGGCCTACACATTGGCACCAGAAATTTCTATGATGATCTGTGATGTGTGTATATATTATGTTTTGTCGGGAGAATACATGTGCGCCAGCAATAAAAATAACAATAACAATACTAATAAACAACACAAGTAAAGTTGGACAGTGTAGGATTACTCCATTATCAATAATACCTACAGCTGATACAGAAAATATCCTTTAGTGATATATTTATTAATTAACAGCAGCATTAGAAAAATTATGACAAGAGTACGAATCAGAGTGCTGTAAAACTACAACATTTCCAACGTACTCCTTTTAACTCTTAGGTTAATAAAAATATAAAATACCAATGTAACCTATATATTTAATAAACTGCTATTTATCTCCACACCCTAACAAATCCTTTAATTTACTTATTTATATATGCCAAATGTCATTCTGGATTCTGCAAGTGAAATAAAATATATAGTCGGTAACTAAAAGTTCGTTATAAGAGAAACTGCCAAAAATTCAAAATTACAAGGGTTCAATTCAACAGTTAAATACCTGCAAAATAGAAAAATTCCTCACATACACTCTCCAAATAATTTACATATTTAATTTAATAATACTTTCTTTCTTTTCTTCCCTCGGCTAATCGAACTCAGGTCGAAAATGGTGGATCAGATATCTTAAAAAAAAAAATCTGGACAACTGGGTTGGTTAAGTTAAGTCAAATACATCATGAGTAAGATTATCAGAAAGTATATCAAACCATAAGAAAGTGTAAAAACCACATACCAGAAAGCACACGAGGAGCCGTCACATCTCACAGCAGCAAGCCCCCCTCACATATATGGTTTACCAAAAATCCACAAAGCAGACATGCCCTTACAGCCTATCATTATTTCATGCACCTCCCCACACCAAACTCCTAAGTATTTGCTAAACATTGTCGAACCTCTGGCCGGCCAGACATCTACATTCATTAATGACTCTAGCCACTTTATTTCTGTATCCAGAACCCTAGAGGTATCACCGTTTGACAACCTGGCGAGTTTCAATGTCCAGAGCTTGTTCACCAATGTTCCAGTAGCAGAAACACTTGCCATAGTGAAATCCAAACTAGAAAATGACAAAACTCTTAGTGAAAGACCATCCATACCCATCTCATCCATAACGGAGCTCATGAAAATCTGTCACCACAACATACTTTCAGTTTAAATAAGATTTCTATAAACAAACTGTTGGCATGGCTATGGGGAACTTGCTTTCACCATTCATGGTAAACATATTCATGGAGAATCTGGAACAAGATGCACTAAGTAACAGAACAACTCTGGCCAAAATTTGGCTGTGATATGTAGACGACACATTCCTTGCTTGGCAACATGGACTGAAAAAACTGTCTAAATTTTTAAATTTCAATTCACTCTGGCCATCAATACAGTTCACACATAAAATAGAATCCAACAATAACATCCCTTTCCTAAACATCCTAATCTCCAAAGAAAACCAGACTCTGCACTAATGTGTACAGGAAACAGACGCATACTGGTCAATACCTGCATTTTGAATCTAACCATTCAACAAGTACAAAGTCTAGCATTATTCGCATCCCAGCCAACCAAGCAGAAAAGATCTCAGACAGGAAAACATTAACTGAGGAAGCATAACCTAAAAAAATAATTCATTGCCAACAAGTAACCCAGATTTATCATTAAGAAGCAGTTAAGAGAACTAAATTCACCAAACTGTGAAGTCCCGCAGACAAACCACCTTCCGGAACTCTTTGTTATTCCGTATGTTGATGGACACACTAAAAAAATAAGAAGGCTGGCCAACAAATCATTCCATTCCCACTCCAATTTAAAAAACATTCCCACTAAAGTAAAACCTATGGTATATAAACAACAGACCCACGAATGCATATATAAAATACCATACAAATGTGACTTTTTACAAATGTGAAACTGAAAAAACAATATCCACTCACATTAAAGAACACAAGAACAATGCGTGAAAGGGTGAAATACAGAAATCTCAAATTGCCGAACATTTGTGGAGAAATAACCACAAAATTCTCTGGGACTCAGCTAACCCAGTAAGTCAGGAAAAAGACAGAATTAAACAAAAAAAAAACAAATCAGCTTGCATAGCCAGTAACAAAAATATCATAAGCCAAAAGAGCATTGAACTGAAAAAAATGTGGTTGCTTTTAATAAAAAAACATGTCTGACAGTAAAAAAAATACAAAATAAATAAACAGATCTATGTTTAACTCTCAGCAGAACATTATTACAAGGTACTCAGCCAATCAGGAGAGTACTTGCCTCTCATTGGCTGGGAGCCCAGCCAATCACAAATGTTTTGCCACCATTGGCTGAGCAGGTTAGAGATCATCCAGACTATAAAAACACCAATTTTCTAGTGAACTTCATTCACATCTTGGTGTTCTGACCAGCTGTGTCTCAACCTAAAGATGGGAATAGATCGTAATTCACGAAACGCTGCATTTTTTCATTGTTTTTAACTTGTGTTGTCTCTTCTTTTTTGTTTAGCTGTTACGAGCCATGAAGATCTTTCTTGTGCTGAACACATAGCTGCTAACCTCAAGGATTCAGATATAGTACAATTTTAAAAATGAGTAAAATTGTGCATAAACGAATCGCAGCATTTCACGTGTTGTGTATATGTAAATTCCATCGAACTAAAACACTTTGGAAATTTTTTAAGAAAATACTACACTGTGAACATGTCAAATGTTGTATGCAAAATAAATTTACAACATTGTGAATAATCAATAAAATTAGCTAAAATATTCACTGCTATACATGTGTTGTGTTCATGGCTAAAATTACATAGCCTCCCTGGGGATGTTATAAAGAAAACAAACTTAACAGAGAAATTACTCGAACGTATTTTACAGTAGGCTTACTTTGTTGTATAATAAATACTGCTCATAATTTTAATATTCATACAAATATAAACAAAACTAGTACAGGTGGTTTTGGTTTCTGCAAGTTTACAAACTTTACCGATTTTAATACCGTACACAATAGATGGGCCCCTACTTTACGATTTCTGGTAACACAGCTTTTAAATTATCTTTCGTAGTTCCATAAATGCACGAAAAATTCTTACACAGTGCAAATTATGTAATTTAATCACACTTGGCATATCTAACCACCACTCTCCAACACTGCAAATACTGTGGATTTGAGAAATAAACCGTACATCGTTGAACGTGCAGATAAGAGAATATTTAATCTCTTATACAATATTAATACCACATACTTTAATTTTTTTAACAGTTTTTAACACCCGCTCGGTTTGGTAACTATATAAAAACGTAATTGTAAAAACTACAATGTTGTATTTCGCAGACATGAAAGTTGCTATATTTCTACATTTTACGACTATTAAATATGCGACATTGATACAAGTACCGGCACTAAAATACGCCGCCAAAGTAACCAAATTATACATTTAAGCTTGGCAAAAACCATGTTTACGAACACTACGCAACTACGATCTACGCTTCAATATTTGCTGGAAAAATTAGAATTAAATGATAGTTTCTTTCAGTTCACAAGATTTTATGAGTGTTCTTGAGCAATTACTAAACAGAAACGGTAAACTGGAAAGCCACTTCAAATTAAAACAGTCTCATGACATTTGTTTGCACAAATCACTACTGCCATTTAGCCAGAAAGACAACTACAATCGATTGGGTGTGTTCGGCAAAATTAAGGTTATATTCGTATGATGCATGAATAATACGGTACTCTGTAGTGAATAACATAGTACAATGGCTATAAATGAAGCACGCTGGTTCCCGAAACTACAGTATTACAGTTTTCTTTATTAAATAAGACACTGTAAGTCAGATCTACATAGCACATGTGTGGTACCGAAATTATGTATGTATTTCAGTACCAGAATTCTTAATATAAATTAACCAGACGGGGAAAAAGTTGGAAAGCTTGAAAATCATACAATAATTCACATGAATCGTACAATTGTACACAAGGGCACAAAACTGTACATTGTACGGGAAAATTGTAAGAGTTGGCAGCTATGTGAACAGGATTTGAGAACACGTAATTACGCATCTGCAACTGTATCTTCGTTATGTCAGCGCACGGATACAGGAAGCGAGGCATGCAACTACCGCTATCTGCACATGGCACTAACACAGCCTTGCCTTTGTGCATTATCTTGACTGTGTAGAGGCAGATGCTGCAGTAGTGCTTGTTACCTCGTGCTGTATGGGAGTGGCCGGCAATATGTTATCGAAAAGTAGGAACAAAGTTTGGAGAAGGCTGTAAAATAAATGGGTTGCAATAACACTAGAAAACAAACTAAAAATTATAATACTAATGTAATGAATTTGTTCTTAAGTGATTAATTACACATATATTTTAACATCAAAACTGAGTCCTTTACAATACTCAAATGTATTCTTTACAGTAATCTTGTACATTATGGGTTATCAATCCTGTTCCTTTAGAAGTACATGGCATTTAAGGAGAATTGTGCACCAAAACTTCATATGTATTTTACTTACATATTTGTTATATTTACATTAAAATAACAATGTAAGAGGGCACACAATATCATTATTAAGGAACCAGCCGAAAAACTCGAATAAATTTCATCAATAGAACTTATAACAAATACATACAGAAAACATGTCACCTTAGCACACCACCACCATAACTTCAATACGAATCCGTAAATTATGATTTACGTAAGCGACGTAAGAACGTAACCTTTACATTAGTTAAGATATGCTTGCATACATTTCAGGCTTCTCAGAAAGTAACAGCTTCAGAAATTCAGTTCAAGAAACATTTCAGCTCAATACTACATGGGAAGATCATTCAAATGGTTCTTTTGTGATGAAGCTTCACTCACTATAAATGTCAGTTCTATATTTCCAGTACAGATATGGCAGGATAAAAACTACTACAAAAAGATACCTATTTGGTAACTTAAAAAGTAAGAAGTTTTATGACTTTTATGTGTGTACATGTAAGGGTGCATGCATATTGTCACAATGCTTAAGTTCAGTGTTTTAATTTGTTTCTCATGCGTACTCAAAATAGGTAGTAAAGTTATTTTTGTTTATAATTTTAAAGAGTATTGGTTTTTGGGAAGTAACTTCTTTACTGTATAGGATTGTGGTGGCTTACTCTCAGTCCGAGTTAATTTTGTTCACTACTCCTGGAAGCCTTCACTGAAGTGCTTGTAGATTCCTTTGTGGACAGTGTCCCAGTAGTGCATGCAAGTCAATGGCCTTACAGTTAGTTTGTTGGTAGGTGAGGGGTGTGGTGAGGGATACGGTTGTTTCACCAGGCAGTGGCCATCTGGGAGCACTGGACACCTCTGTCAACACTGCCCCACTCCCCTGTTCCATATTAACATCTGCAGTAGGGCAGACGCACAATCAGGGTTGTGAAGAACAGCAGATTCCAGCAATGCCGTTCCAAGTTATTGTGAAAGACAGTCCTCCCCCCCCCCCCAAAGTCAAACTACACAGAATGGCAGTGTGCCTTGTGGAACAGAGAGCGTGAATGGAAAGCCTGTTTGGAGTTATTCACATGTGATTGTTGAATAACGTTGAAGGTTCGAGGTGCACAATCTGAAGTTATAAATATCTGACCGCCATGTTTTGGCAAGCTTTTTTTGTTTCATTAGAACCTTGAGATCTTTTGAGGAATGAGCTTTTAGAGCTTTTCGTTTCTTTAAACTTTGTCAAGCATGGCGATACCCCAGTGGACTAAGCCGAGGCCTAAGAGCACTATGTAATGCCAGGTGGCAATTCAGGGCTTCCTGTTTTCTGTCTAGTGTTTAAAACCGTAGTTAGCTTTGTGAACTAGTAGAACGTGAGTCATGCGCTAGTGTGAGAAGCAAATTCTTCACGAGTACCCCTGAGATCGGATGAGACATCATGTGACGAGAACATCGAAACTTTAAGTATTCTGTTTATTATTATTTATTATTATTATTAATATTATTATTAATTTAATTGACAGATTTTTATGAAAAGTAACAGTTATAGTTTCTTTTCACTAGTGTTTACTGATAGGAAATCCGATCTTTGTTTACTTCATATTTCAATATAACTCGATGGTCTTGATACTAATTACCGTAATTATCAGATTATTTTCTTATATTTAATTTTAATTCAGTTCAACTGATGTAATCTCTGGTCATCACCTGTTGTTGCTTTGGTAAAGTCATACTTTAAAATATTTTCCAAATAACATGTTTATTTTTCATTAACTATAATGTAACATTTATTTTTATATAAGATTTATTTTATTCATTTGTTAATAAAATACCATTATAAGAACACTTTTTGAGTTATTTCATTGACTCAGTATGTTTGTTTGAACATGTACTCTACCACACCTAATCTTTTCTTAAAAGTTTTTTTTGTAAGACTTTATTAACGAGGAGCTACATATTTGTTTCCCCCAAAGTCTTGGCTATTAATTACAGAGTTCATTTCAAATTATTTATGGATTTTCATTATGGTTCAGTTTTATATTAATTTATTGTAACTACTTCCTTGTCTACCTCATAAACTTAAAAGTATCTGTTAAAACAAGCTTTCCCACACCTATGTGTAAATTTACATTTTCAGCTTTTATTATATACTTAATAATAATTTTTTGAAATTAAGTGTATTTTCCTGCACCTCATTTTTAATTAGTCTATCCCTCAATACAATACTTCATACTATTATTTTATATTACCATGTCCAACTTCCCCAACAATATATACTTACTTACACACATCTTAAAGTTAAAGTGATTTTACCAGAATGTTGAACAATCTTTAAATACATCTCTGTTGATGACCATTATAACAATTTTAAGCAAAATCTTTTAAAAAGGAAAACAAAGTTAATGAACTTAAGGTATATTATTATTCAATATTAATTTTTCATAAAATTGTATTAAGATACATTGATATTTCTATGTAAAGTGTTTAACATAGTTTAAGGAGTAATGTAAAAACCTGTAAGATGAGTTTTTTGAACAGCCATTAGTTAAATAATACCATTTAAAATTTCCAATTTTCCCACGAAAAAACATGATCTCTTCATATAGTTATTCTTTTGCAGCAACGAGAAAAATACTAACGATTTCAGGCAATTTTTCTGTGAATCGGCATATTTTGTTCCAATAACAAACAATAAGTTTCATTCTGATAATTAAAAAATATACATTGTGTGGCAACATAAATTCCTTTTTTATAGACTCAGAAAATTTCCATTTTAATTTGAATACCGTAGGTACATATCTAAGGTTTGGTTTTACACAGTTTTGAAAATCAAATCACCTCCCATTGTCCATACACTGAGTAAACCAATATCTGGCATTTCTTATCATACTTACCAGCATAGCAGCAAGTATGTTGGCAATTTCTGCCCGGATGTTGGCCTTCAAGACGTGTACGATCCTAGGATGGCTGACAAAATATAAATGTGGAATTTCAATTAACCAGGAAATAAAATCATAAGAGGCCAAATAGAGGGAGCAGGCTGGCCAGTCCTTATCACCCTTTATTAACATGAGGATCTCCAGAAATCTTCCCTCAAAACAGAAATATATTTCGTATCCGGTACGGGGCCAACGGGGCCAAATTGAAGCAAGTTTGGAAGGCTCGCTAAGTTGGTATAAAAGCAAATGAATGCTCCTAACTGTTCCAACACATTATGGTTACTGACTGCAGTCAGGAACAAAACTTAATACCCACGCTTCTCAAATGAGACCATTCCTGCCCCGCTATGACTTCTATATCCTGAATGACACACACTAAAAAAAATTATGTTGCTGCATCCTGTATTTGCTGAAATACGCCCATGGTGTAAATTAAATTAGTTACAGACTACAAACCACTCTACAACCACAAATACTGATCACTAACGTGCCTGAGCTACATCTGCACATGTCTACTTCCAGACTGACACTGGCTTGCTAGTAGCAGTTCCCAGGGCCATTTTACGAGAATGTGAGGCCTGGGACAACATAAATATAAATTGGAGGCTCCCTCCATGTTCATTTCATTTTTAGATGCAATGATAATTTTTAAGGTAAGGCATATTTATCTTTGTGTTAGCATGTAGTCACTAATATAAACATTATGATTACAAGTACCATGGCAAAATTGATTCAGTTCACTAAAAAATATTACAAATATAATATGCAAGAAGAGAAAAAAAATAAGGACGTTAATAAAATGCAGTTCTTAGAAAACTAAATGAATACTTCATATGGTTGTCACACATTCATTTCAATTTTTACAATTCCATTTTTTTTTTTTTTTTTTTTTAATTCAAAAGTGAGGCTCCCTCGAATGTGAGGCCCAGAGCAAATACCCCTCTTGCCCTCTCCCTAGATGCAGCCCTAGCAGTTCTTGTCCTTACCTGTTCAGACCAGCGTACAAACATACTCATAATGTGAGTACACAACTACGCTAACTAGGAAAATCTTTAGTAGTATAGCAATATAATATGTGTTGGCAATTAGTCGCACATTTTTGCCAAGTATGAGACAGATAAATTACTATATCAAAAAAATTCATAAATAAATGAAATGGTAACACCTGTAAATACAGTTTAAAAATAACCTTTACAAAACAGACACAAAACTGTGCATGTATCTAAGTTAGTTTTTCTGTCAAGGGCATGTTATCAAGGTGCAAAAAGCTTTCTAGGCTAGTTTGTTTTTACAGCCTGCGCTATCCAAGTTGGTGGCTGGCAAGTAGAGAATGTCAAAGAGGGGATAGGCATTCATTACTACTACTGTTTTCTATTTGAATGCAGTACGTACTTCGGGTTGATGTTTTAATTCCAGAGTATGCTGTGCCTTGACTTAATGCTCGGATTCATGGAATGCCCTCCACCTTTCCTAAGGCTGCCAACCGCCAAATAAAGTTGTGCGCACTGTATCCCTTTTTTTCTTGTTGTATATGTCTCTCTCTACACGTAACACATCTTGCCAATTTCATTTTTGAAGGTAGAACTTACTTTATCATTGGGATCTTTATGTTCTAAAATTATGTATGCTTTCGTTGTTCATTTTGCTAAAAAAAATATAGTCAGGTCTTTTGCTTCAGTTGTCGTTCTGCTTTAGGATCAGTATCATTTCCACTTTCCATCTCTTTACAGCTCCTCACAGCCTGTTCAATGAGTTCTTCTGCAGCGAGTTTCACATCATGTAAAGTGGTCAGCTAGTTGACATCTGTTGAGTAGAGCTCCTCAAACCAAGTTTTTTTTCCTATTTCAACTACTTTCTCTGCTACTTCTTCTGTTCCTCAACAGGTTGAAAACCACCAAGGAATTCTTATCTAAAGGAAGGAAATAACTTCTTCCTAACACCACTAAGACCAGATTCATTATTGGTGTTCGATTCTGCACTCTCATTTCAGTAGAAGTAGTTAACGAATCTAACATCAACAGTTTCCAGAGATCATTTCTACTTTTCAAAATGGTTCTCACTGTAGATTAATTTTGTCCTAATGCACTGCCAACTATAGTGTTCCCTTCATGGTTTTTAGAGCGCTGAGTAACTTATAATCTCATTTCTAATTAAATTGTCTTCCTTTTTGCTACTACTTTATCAGTCAGCACTTTCTTTGCACAGTTCATGTTCACAATAAATAAACTTCAACTATCAGTAACACATTTCTTTGCAACAGTTCATGTTCACAATAAATAAACTTCAACTATCAGTAACACAGTGAAAATTAACTATCACAACAAATGATTAAAAAAATAACTGTAGCTTACTACGCGAGATTTTCACCTATGGCTCAAAAAAAAACTATTGTGTGAACATTTCATGCGCACACATGCTTACCACATATTGTCTTGAAAATATAACTGTGTTATATTTTCAAGACAATATGTGGTAAGCATGTGTGCGCATGAAAGGACAGGAAGCCCAATACAAGGGCCTGTCTTTCTGTCACCCAAACGGCATTCACACGTGAGCAAGCGACTGTAAGCTTATAGCAAGGAATTTAAGCATAATTTTCCGCTTATGTTATGAGAGTTCTGTGTCATGCTATTTGAATCTTAATTGTAATTTTTATTCTCGTGTTGTGTAAATTCGCGGTAAGTGAATCCATGCTACGCGAGTCCTAAGTTTGTATATATATATGTACGTATGAATGTACAGTAAATATATCTCTACATAACACATATTATATATACACACAAACAGATACATAATATACACATACAGATATATACATATACACATATATAAACATATACATAATATACACATACACATATGTACATATATACATAATACACATACATGCACATATACAGACATACATATATACAACAATACATATATACATAATACACATACGTGCACATATACAGACATACATATATACAACAATACATATATACATATATACACACATACATACATATACATACATATACACATACATATACATTGTGATGTAGCATCAATTGAAATCTCAATAAGTTGTGTATTTAGTTTAAATAACTGGCCTTAGCTTAAAATTCAGTGTACTGTACATTCTCTGTGTTTAAACCGTCTTTGATTAATTTGCCATAGTGCAGAAAGAAATTGTTATAATCTTTGTTCTTATGTTAACTATCTTTTCAGCCCCTATTCTATGTTGTATTGGGTTATTTAAAATTATAACAATGATTATAACTATTTTATGAAATTTGTAACTCAGAAACACTGGAAACTCGTTAAATCCGTTACGTGCTGATTAGGGAATAGGATAATTTGGGACAATTTTTGAAGTGTCAAAAATTCTTGCATAATTGTACAAAATGACAGTGCACATAATTAACGGCTCACGGGCCGGAAAACAAGTTCCGCAAGCCAGCAGTCTTTTATGTTTACTGTGAGGTTTGGAAGAAAGGAGAATGGTGTGGGTTGAAAGAACGACACTGCAAGGGGGGAAAGGTTGTGTCAGCGATGTGGAAGGGAGGGGGCAAAAGTGGTTTGTAAGGGAGTGGGAGGGCTGCATCAACCAACTTGGTTGTGGTGTTGCAAAGAGGTGTCTGTGACTGTGAAATGAAAGGGGTGAAGGCCAAGGGGGGTAGTTAGCGGACAGTGTGCACACTCAGCTAGTGTTTCGTGTGAAGCGCGCATTTGTTGTTTGACGTTACTACATCATAACCAGCTGGCCCCTTCTCTTCTTTACATGTACTGTACCGTTACCATTAAACCTTTGGCAATTGTGATGCCCAACTATTTCTTTCTGTGTGAAAACTCATCCCTCTACCCATTCCAAATATATATGCATTTCTTGAAAAATAAAACTGTGCATTTTAAACTAGTCAAGGTTCATAATTTCTGTAGTCATTCACAGTCATTGTGCTTTAACTTCAACTTGTATTTTCTGCTATGGTACATTGGTAAAGATTTTTATATACAACTTTTTTATCATCATTCTTACTGCAGCTTTAATTACAACGAATATTAACAACTATGCAGACATGATTTTTTTACGAGATGAGCAGCTAAAAATATTTCACTACCAATTACGAGATCATAATTAATACAATAAAAGGGCCAGCAGACACTTCCGCTGCCTGTGCAACCACTCAGCACTAAAGGGAAATGTTTAGATAAGAAGAGGAGGTAAGTTATCTTCTTTGCTTTGCGAAGACGAGATGCCGTGTCAAAAGATAACTAACTCATCACTGCTGGCAGTAATTACCGGCCATGAACGTATTCTAGGCTTGAGAACATCGGAAATTCTTGTTATAGTAGAAAAGAAAGAGAAAACATTTCTGATGCTGACTGTTTGTCTTTTTGTTTAGGGCCCTAGCCATTACAATTTATTTTGCGTTTTGAGTGGTGTAAATGCCCGGCCTTCTTTTTGAATGTCTAAACATAAAAAATACTATCAGTGACATTATCTTACGTGTGCAGCGTTACGCTTGCATGGTTATCAAGAAGCAGTGAATCTTTGTTTAGAGTGAGATACCAGGCAAAGCAGGCTCACGCTGAAGACTTCTGTGTGTATGTGTGCGCGTATGTGGTGTCCTGATGCACATGGTAGAAGTTTAATGATAAAATGGGGGAGCAAACAAAAGAGAGACAGTATATAAGAATAGAAGCGCTGTGGTTGCTTGTGCACATCTGACGTACAAGAAAAGTAGCCAGCCAGGAGCCTAGTGTTGCCATGCTTCAGCAGTAGAATAATAGAGAACACATTACGCATTATCTATTGGTACACATACATTTTTTTCTTGTATGTGTATATACCATGTAAGTTTTTCTTAATGTGCTCATCAGTAAAATTTGTAAATACAGTAAACATGTATTTATTAACTTGTTACATCAGTGCCAAGGCATAGTGGGACTCAGGATCTGTGGTGTTTCTCGGCCTTGACCTTCATACACAGCTGCGTGATGCAGGCACGTGACTGGCAAGCACTTCCGAACTTTTAATGGTTAATCCACGAAATGTGGTAATCTGCGACTGTCTTGGTCCCAACCATCACGGATTAATGATGTTCTACTATATGTATTTTTTTTTTTCTGTTGCTGTAGAGATGTTTTACTACGATGAATGATTAAATTCTAACACATTGTGCTGGAACTTGTTTCCTACATGTCTGAACTATGAATGTTGTATCATTTAACTATACATATGAGGTGCCAGATCAGGGAAGTATGCTCCAGAAGATGAATGTGTTTTATCAGTATGTAAATAAATTTCCTTTTATGTATTTCTTTTGGAAATGCTTTTAATAATTCTGTAATTAGTATAAAGACATTACTAGTGTAAATTTTTTATACACCCACCCAATCTCTGTAATCAGTGATTTATAGTCTTATGATTTATGAATTAATAGCAGCACAACAGGTCTATTACTTTCCTTTTAGGTTCCGTTAATAGAATTTTATATAGTAATTATCACTGCAGTATTATTACTCAATTTAAAGTCTGAGTAGGCACCCAAAGTTTATTTCAATTTTTTTTAAAAGTTGCTTTTTAACTCTTAAAGCATGCATAAATAAATGTAGAAAATTTCAGATCTTTTGGAAAACGTGCAACAACCAACACTAATGGAAATGGCATGGAATGACCCCCCACAAAGCTGTACTCTCACTGATGCGAAATGTGTTTTTAAATGTGATGACACTATTAATCTTTGGTATGGACAAATTTTGTTCCACATTAACCATTACTTTTTCCACCATCAGAAAACGTTTAGCTCAGGAAAGAGTACAGCCAAAATTTCTTAGCAAATTAATAAATTTTAGATGGTTGTGAATCGTATTATACAAGTTTGGTTTATTTGGTAGGTCTTGGGTCCCTCTATCACACGACACTTTATTGACATCTGCTTCTGGAACTGTGTCTGTGTGTGTATGTGTCTGTGTGTGTGTCTGTGTGTCTGTATGTGTGCATGTGCATGTTTGTGTATGTGTCTGTGCATGTCTGTGTGTGTGTCTGTGCATGTCTGTGTGTGTGTCTGTGCATGTCTGTGTGTGTGTCTGTGCATGTCTGTGTGTGTGTGTCTGTGCATGTCTGTGTGCATGTCTGTGTGTGTCTGTGCATGTCTGTGTACATGTCTGTGTGTGTCTGTGCATGTCTGTCTGTGCATGCACATGTGCGTGTATGTGTGTATGGATATATACAGGATGTTTTCAATTTTGATATTTGGGAGCTCATAACTCCCTCCATATTACATTTAGGTGGATAGTGCGTAACATGTTTTAGTCTTCTTTTTTTGAGAGGAACACGCATGCAAAGTTTGTCCCCCTATTTAAGAAACATCCTGTATAATATACTATATGGTCTTATATCGCCTGGGTGGTAGACAAAAATGAATTTGTTTAACGTTTGTCCGGAAATAGCACCTTGCGAAGGTGCACAGACAAACACAATTGCGCAAATTTGAATCGTGCATGCTTCCCTTCATAAACAAAATAATTTATTTTTCAAATGGTGCAAGTGCTCAATATAAAAACACGAAAAATTTCATTAACCTTTGTTACCACAATCATGTTTTTCATATTGAGGCAGAATGGAATTTTTTTTCTACATCTCATGGAAAAGGTCCATGTGATGGAGTTGGTGGGACTGTGAAGTGGCTAGTATCCAAGGCTTATCTTCAAAGAGTGACCTCAGGACATATTTTGGATCCAGAGACCATGTTCAACTTTTGCAAGTCCAATATAACAAGCATAATAACCTCAATAAAAAGGACATTAAAATATCAACTAGTCATTTAAATGACAGATTTGAAAAAGCTGAGCAAGTACCAAAAACATGAAAAAAACATTGTTTTGTACCTCTTGACACTCAACAAATTCGATGCTATAAAACCTTAATTTCAAATGAATTTCAGGATGCTACACTAGCTAATCTTCCAATTGATGTAGTGCCTGCAGTTGAAGAAAAGGATTACATAGCCTGTGTAGATGAGTCCAGATAGTGGATAGAACTGAAGTAAATAGGAATGAAGACTGTGCTTTCCACTTCTTACATCCAGTAGGACCAGCAATGTCCTTCTATAAATCAGTAAATGACAGTGCACGTGTGCTGTTTACAAACATTTTTAAAGTACCTTCTGCGAGTGAATTCGGAACAGGCACTGGAAAAGTGAAAAATATAGACTCAAATACAGGCTTAGAATTCACTCATTTACTGGATCTTAAAAATAAGCAGAAAAGACAACCTATTTAATTGTTTGAGAACAGAAGACTTGCTTTTTTGTGAGGTAAATATAGTTGCCATTTTTGTATAGTATACCCGGCAAACCTTATGATTGTTATTTTTATTGTGGGATACACAAACATTTATCATTAGTGTTTGATCAGATTGTATGTTTTTAAGTACAAGAATTACCAGAGCTTTCAAAGCAGCAAATTAATCATGAAGGGGGAAAAATGCATTTTTTCAGAAATTCATGCAACAATATTTTCATTATTCTGCAGATCACCTACTCTATGAATTTTATATGTTGTTTCACACTTAATTAATTTTTAACACAAATAAAATCAATTTTTTTTACATCCACGATATGAGATATATGATAGCTTAACAAAAAAAAAGTTAATTATTAAAAATTCTCATTTTCAGAAGCTTATAAAAGGTCAAAGGGACAAAACACGTTGGGTATCACAGTATTTTTGATAAGTATTGTTGTCATAGATTTAACACACAAAAACTCGTTTAGGTGGTCTGTCCCCTTCAAGTCCAAATTTTGCCTTGAAAATTTTAAAAAAATTTACAATTCCATCATGTACTTTGACATTGATTATAATGACCTTTAAAATTATAAGAGTGTAATTTGTGTACATCTTAAGAAACCTCTCTTTTTATTGAACAAATCAGTTTTTGACTTGTTAAAATTGGGTTCTAAATGAAGGTGCTACAGAATTTTTCGTAAATGCTTGAAAAAGTTAAACATGGCACACACTGACATCTTAAACAGTTACTCAAGAGTAAATGTACAGGAAATAAATTTTTTTTAAATAATTTTTTAACTCTCAACACCAATTTGATTGCTTGGTAAAAATATAAAATTTTTCTGAACCTATGTGGCAACCAATTTTATTGAAATTGGTTGAAATGGTATGGAATGCCCCTGGGGTGAAAAAATCACTTTCACAAAAGTTGTGTTTGGTTCTGAAATATGCCTCTAGTTTTCACGACGTAAAAAAATATCATAATACATAAATAATCACCAGCCATTGGAAAAACTACCCCATAATATGGCCAATTAATAAATAAAAACTAGTATTTTAAATTAACAAATGTTGATGCAGTAAATATGAAAATATACTGCAATGCAGAAGATTCAAACAACAAACAATCAGCTATATGGTTGAAATTAGTATGCGAGTAAATAATTAATGTAACTTTATTAAATTTGAATTATTAAAATGTATTTTGAAAATGTGTGTAATTTGTGAGGATAAAATGAAATGTTATTAATAAAGGTTATAATAGTCAGTTGTTTCATTAAACAAAATTGATATTATCGACATGGAAAGTTAAGATAAATGAATTACATCACCCGACTCCCTTACATAGTTGCTGCTTAATATTCACACCGGCCGTGGTTACGTAGAGGCAAGTGCATTCGCCTCCTATCATAGTGAACTGCGCGTAATTTCTGAATTGTCTCACAGGCAGATTTTCGGCATGTGAGAATTGTGGCTTATACATGAAGTAGACTGGGAGGGGGTCTTTTCTTGAACTGAACATCATCATCTAACATCGTAAAAAACATTGTGGAGTTATATGGCTGGAGTGCAGCATCATCAATAAAAGTTGTCCAAGTTAACTATGAACTACAGGTAGGTGCCAAGTTAGGTAGGGTGCAACTTAAATTAATTGGCAGTTACGTAACTTCTCGACCAAGAAATGCTAAAGTAATGAAGTACAGTATTAGGTGGCAACTGATAAGAAAACAGCTCATGCAGCACATGAGTGATGCTCACAGTCTGTTGCTCTGTCTCTCTTCTTCGTGTTTTGTTGATCAATAGCAGCTGCAGACAGCGGTATCACGTGTTATTCTGTCCCATCTTCCCTTGGTTGCATATTTAGATTTTCTGTTGTGGAGTACATATTGTCTGCTACCATAGTTATAATAGATATATATATATATATATATATATATATATATATATATAAATATATATATATTTTTTTTTTTTTTTTTTGAAATGTGTGCTGGTATGAAAAACAGACACAAAATATAATTAAGGCTGTTACCTACTACTGCTAATGTAGAGTTAACATTAGCAAGTAAATATTAATTCCCAGAGGAAGAGCTGTCAAATAAGAACATTAATACGAGGCATAGGGGAAGTAACAATTTTTTATTATTATATGAAATATTAGGCAGTTGAGATAGAAAAGAAACATTGAATTACAAAAGGCGTATTGAACAGTTATTATTTGATATCGTAAACAGGACCATTCATACCATTTTTAATATTACTTTACCTAGGGAACCTTTAACAGACTAAGTCTTACTAACTTGAAAAAATTATGTAAAATAAAAAAAAATTAATTATTGATGGATTTTAATTTAAAATTCACATACATAATATCATCCTGGATAACCAAACGCGGTGTGTAACACAATTAAAGTTTATGCAGGGACGTAGAACTTAGATGAAACCTAGACCTTAGCAGTGAATAGATCCAGAGATAGGACATGTTGACTGCATATGTAAGTTGACACAGAATACTTGTAGTCAGTTAAACTTTGAGAAGTTGGAAAGATGAATTATTCTTGAAGTATTATTGAAGTTCAAAAGTTGAATTATCGGAAACACTGGCTTATTTGAGCCCTCCACTGTAACAAATAAATGGGAAGTGGAGAATTAAAATTAGTTTTTAACGAAGAAAAACTGGGCGTATCAGCGCGGACACGATAGGAAGACTTACCAATGGAGGGTCATCTAGATGGCTTGCATCTTGAAGTATACACAAAAATTACATTTCGTAACAAATGCCTCACAATTCCTTCGCTAATATATAAAATAGAACTACACTACATGACATAGAAAACAAATAACAATAGATCATGGGCACCAAGTCCCGAAGACTAACGTCTCCCTACAAGCAAGAGCAAATTCCAAGACACGTCATGTTTGTTGAGTAGAGGCTTTCACAATGTGGTAAAGGACACGGTACAGTAGGCGTGGTGACGCTAATTAACTTAGAATGTGGCCGACATATGGCACGCGGATGTCTAAAGTATGCTTAAAGAGTATTCTCCATGCGCAGCGTGTGCATTGATGAAACTGCTCTGTTAGAAAGTGGATGCCAGAACAGACATTTTCAGGTAGAAAAATCTGTGCCGGGATTCACGATCGCAGAAGATCATATCACTGTTATAGTTGGTTCTAATGTGCCCCGAGACTTTAAACATAAACCACTTGTAGTTTATCATTCCCAGATCCTATGGACTTTAAAGAAATTTATGCGAGCACACTGCCAGTAATCTGGAATTATATTACCAACTACTGGGCTACATGTGCGCTGTTTGGAGAGTGATACAATTAATTTTGTTCCTGAGGTGAAAAAATCTTGAGCCACAACCTCCCATTTAGTAAAGTGCTGCATTTCTTGAGTAATACACTTGGCCACCCAGAGGAAACAGACAACTTTCATCTTAAGGCATGAGTGTTAATTAGTGAACATACATTACCCAAGCAATTCAATTGTTTTGTTACAAAATAACTAACTCAGCCCAATTTTCATCTTGTATAAGGCAAAGTTGACCCAGTAGAGTGATTTAATTTTTGCTAGCAGAGCTGATATGTCTAATGTGGAGCACTGACAACTTCCTTCACAAAAGTTACATATCAGCAGAGACATGTTCAGTTCAGGCAAATTGTACTGCGCCAGGCAACATTTGTACTGTGTATACTGTGATCGAGTGTGCATGTGTGAGTGCCGCAGTAGACAAGCCATGTGCAATGTTGTCAAGTCTCCCCGGTGGGCCGGCTCGGCCTACGCACAGATTGTCGCCCTGTTGTAATATACACCCCGCATTTGGCAGATCTAATAATTTTGAAACGCTTTGCTACAAGTATGTTATAGTATTCTTTTCATTATATGAACTCTACAAACAAACTTGCTGCTTCTAAACATTATACTACAAAAAATATTAGTTTCTTTTGAAGTTGCAATCATTAACAGTACACAAGATCAACTTACGGAAAAATTTGATTTGCGTAATGGACTCAAGAACGTAACCCTTATATAACTCGGTGACTTACTGTACTTCATGTCCTTTTTTCCTTTTGAAACATCCTAAAAATAACAGTTTTCTTTAAGGACTTCGGCGCGAGTTTCTACAGTTCTTGCAAAAATATTTTATAAAACCCAAACCCAGGCCTATATTGTAAAACCCCTTCGTAACTTTGTTACACATAGTATTATCTTTGTACGCTTATTTATATAAATGACTCTGGACTTTACGGTTACCCTAAAAACCTTTATAAATGAAATGAAACTACTACTCCCAAAACATTTCTTATGGCACTACATCACAGGCAGATGAAAACATTTTTTTGTGGCTGTTACAGGCATTATTTTGCAAAAAACTATGTAACTTAGTCCGCATTATAACTGTTAATGTTAGTGATTTTTTTCATAGCATTCCTTGGAGTAGTAAATGACATATTTAACGAAACATGAAGTTTTTACTGCAAACAAAGGCAGGGATTGTCCTGACGTCATGAATGGTCACGTCCTGGAAGTTCAGCGCTTTCTCAAGAGATTGCATGCCAGTCGAACAGGTTCTGTGCAGGATCTAGGTCCTCAGTAATGCAACACGAGCCAGTGGTTTGTAAATAAAAAACTCACAAGGTTAAAAATAACGAAGAAACAACACGAAATGAACACACATACACACCCTATCCCACACATCACACAATTTATATATATATATATATATATACATGTATACATACATACATACTGCCCTCGTCGCATTTAGTAAAGTATTTAATATATGATAAATAGTATATACAGTGAACCCTCAATGACTTGGACCTCGATGTCCCGGACTTCGGATAACTCCGACAGAATTTTAAAAAATTTTTAATAATTTTTAATTAATTATTTCTTGACATAAAAAATTGTTTCTGCTGGATTTAAATTCATCACATTATATTTTAGAACAGTATTAAACTTTATAACGTAGTCGTCCATCGCTACTTAGCCTTTAATAATCCCACAGTAAATATCTGGTAAGTTCCGCGTGATAAAATGCTAGCGAGGTGCGCGACGCACGAGTAAAGATGCAATGCAGCAGGCCGACCTCTCACTTGTTTATCTTTCCTCCCTCTTCGCCCGGCGAGCAAGGCACGCACGTGTGTCGTAAACAAACATTTCAGTGTGGTGCTTGTGAAATGACGATAACTATGGGTTATAATGACACATGAACAGAAAATTATTTTGTTCTGGTATGTACAATGAATTCACTGTTGCAAAACAAATTGTCCCGGACATTAAAAATACTAATTAAAAATCATTGCTTTGAATTGCGATGTAGAAAAATTGGTGAGAAGGTTTTACGCCCCATTAACAACGATGTTTTCAAGGGCTGATATGGGTGGTAAAAGAACAACACAACATCCATGCCCAAGCCGGACACGATGAGTCACGCTCGCTGGTTGATGATGCTCTGTTGATAACGTAACGGTGTCTGGAGAGTTGTAATGTTTTAAGCGTGAATCGGATTTGTTTATAAACTACTTTACGGGAAATAATAGCGTACATGTAATGGACCGTAAAATGTAAACGTCTCATGCGGGATAATTTTAAACGATTTTCATTGAGAGACGCACATGAATGGATTAACAAGATTTTGTAGTCTTAATTTTTCCATGTTTACTATAAACCAACAAAATCTTTTACTTTATTTTAGAAGAAATGGTCACGTTATGAACGAGTAAATATAGAAAAAAATGTACATTAGTTATATTCTACACCAAAAAAATTTACAATAGTAATTTTTTGAAAACCCCTTATAATGGACGCACCCCATTTTTTGGGCCTAAAGTTTGGTCAAAAATATGCGGTGATTACGCGAGTAGATACGGTAACTCTGTAGAACATGATTAAAATTTTATTGCTTTATAATATGACAATTTGTGTAAGAATAAAGCTGTAAATTATGTGTTCTATGATGTAATTTAAATACATAAAATTAAATTTTAAAATTAGTAGGGTTAAAATGTGTTCACATAATGTACAGTGACCCAGAAGGATTGTTAATTACAGTACCGTACCGTTTTTATTCATGTATAAGAAGAAAATTATTTTTATACCTTTGTAACTTTGTAGGAGGGTAGAGTAAGTATCAGACTAGCAGCTGGCTGCTGCCCCTACGCTGTGACATACGGACGTAAGGTATTTTTCAATGTAAACATCTTGTGTGAGATGCGTGTGGTCACGTGCGGCGTTTGTATTGCAATAGACTGTACAGGTTGACCTTGACTGCTTCCGCTCGCAACCTCCCTAGCTTATCTCCAACGATCATTTCCTATCTCTCTCACACGTGCAGGCACATTGGCTGTCGGCAGCCAGACGAAAACTTTTATATGGTAGAAGGGGGCCTGGTGCCAGCATCTAGCACAGAGATAAAAAAAGGATCAGCCAGAAGTAGCAGCATAAAAAATAAATAAAGATCTGACTGGCCACATTGTTTGACATTCTTTTATAGTAATCCACGTTACGTTAATTTTCCCACTGCATGGCGGCCCTCCCGTAACTTGATACGATAGTTACGTACAAAACAGTATTTATTGTAGCCTCTTTTGCTTGTAGAAATAATAGTGTACTAATTTCTTCGCGTTTCTTGTGATTAATGACTGATTACCCCACCTCCCCGGACACCCCTCGATAACACGGACAAATCGTAACTCGGACAGCTTCTCCCCCCTTTTAGTCCCGAGTTATCGAGTTAAACATACATTACGCACTGTTGTCACATTTAGTTAAAAATTCAGAAATGTGTGAAATACATACGATTAATTTTAATTCCTGCCATATTTAGTTTTTTGCATGTGTATGTAAAATCATATTATTCCATGTATCAATTTAGGAGCACAAAATATGCAGCACTCGTGCACCCATCTCGTGAAGAAACTTTTTTTCTACGACATTTACCTTCCAGTTTTACAAAGCGAGTGATTTACCGTTTTATACAGTGATCGTAACACAGCTAATCTCTGGCAATCGACAAAATCTGGTTACGTGACTGTGCAATCTTTACAAACTTTACACTAACCTTACTTCGGCAAGTTGTTTTGTATAACCGCCCTATAGTTGATGCCAATGCACCCCTCCACACATCCCATGACAAATGCTACGTGGTTCATATCCCTTGATGTGTTTCTACATCACGGACCCGTTTTACTATACAGTTCATTCGTAATTTGCTTATTTTGAACTGTAATTGATGAGGAGAAAAATTGAAGTACAAATACAAATGCCAAGAAAATATTTTTGGTACAAATATTTACGTAACTGCGTAATTATGTTATAACATTTGTCTGCCGGAGAAGCAGAAGGGATAGTCCATAAACGCCAACAATTTTTTAAACATAATATCTTTGTATTTTGCCTAACGTTTACAAGATTAAACTTAAGTCATAAATATTTTTTAATAATGAGTTCCTGTTGCTACAATACAAACCTATTAATTTTTCAATCCATTACAAAAAGTATGCGTAACAATTTGAACCTACACCTCTTGTCTATGTGGAACAGAATTGTGGGTTAAAAATGTGACCCGTATTTCATTTAACTAAATTAATACTTTTTAAATAAAAGTAGATATGATGTGTTTTATTTATTCTATATGTATAACTGCAACAATATTTAAACAACATGAAAATCTTTTAACGTAATTTGCTAACTTTATCGTATAAATTTATAGAACCAAAATAATTCCAAAGCAGACAAATCCTTGAATGCAACCTTTTAACTTAAGGAATCATTTGTGAAAGGCCATAGGGATTTGAGGGTACAGATGTTTCCTTGAAAATTTGGAAATGGCCATTATGACAGTTCTTATAATTTAACAGTAAAATAACAAAAATTATGTATATAATACTTGTAGTGGAGATATATATATATGTGTGTGTGTGTGTGTGGACAGGAAAAAAACTCTGCTTGTGGTCTGCTAACAGAATGACACGAGCAAAGTTTTCGCGAGTAAGTTTCGACAGTTATTTTTTTTTTGTTGGACTCATAGTTGCACTGCTAACACTAGACAAATCCATATACAACGAAATGAAACTCTTTGCATAGTGTTCAAAATGTTGAAGGAAAAAAACTGAACTACTACATACACAAGTTTACAAATATCAACGCCGTCACATTTTATAAACTATTTATCAAGCGTATAAAATATTTAAGCCCTAATTTGAATTTCCTGGTGACTTAAAATCCTGAATTGCAAGGAGGCATTCACAAATGACCTCGTGATCGACAAAAACCTACCGCATGACTGAGTAGACCCCATCTTGCTTTACTCCAGCTCCAGCTGGTTATTTTTATAATCGCAAAAGGACGATAGACAAATAAAGTGAATATTGAACAACAATAGAATGATGGGAGATAGATAACAGAATGTTTGATTTACTCCCACATTCTTCACAGACAATGGCATACAGTAATTTAAAAAATAAGTATTTTGGTGCATTAATTTGTAACAAAGTCATTGCCAAACATTTGAAAACATATGAAGTCTGTTTTGAAAGTAGAATACTAAAATTCTGTATGACGTGAATAAATACGCTCTCAAGGTTAAAAGAGAATCTCTATACTGTATGGGATACACTAGAAACAACCATTTTGGTAACCTGGATAATCAACATAAGAAATCTCAAAGTGACTATAAATCAAATTGTTTAAATGTTCGAGCAGCCAGCAGAATACGAGATTAGCGTATTTAGCAAGTCCAGTGGTGCCGGAGATGTCGGGGCAGCAGCCCCCCCCCCCCCAACAACTAATTTGTGGGGACAAAGAATGTGTTTCGAACCTTCCCCCAACATTTTTCGGTATGTGTAATTATTATTTACACAAGATAATACCACTTACTAAATATCTACTTTATACTCAATATTTCTGTTTGGAAACATTTAAATTGCATTATTTTGTGCCTTGAAATTCAAACTTCTCCCGGGGAGGACCTCCAGAAACCCAGTGTATGTACATGTTTATTCGTAGCATCAATAGTCTCCTTTCACTATGAAACTGTGTCTAATATAAACAAATATTGTTTAATTAAGTCAAACGGACATTATTGATCATTGTAACAAATGACCACCCAATGAACCACTGTTGGTCTACGAATTGCAACATAATAAACTTCTCACGTCAATGACAATGTCACGGTAGCCAATTTTCAAAACGGTATGCTTACAGACGAAAGTGACTAAGTGGACTTGATCACTTCCGCTTGCTAACTACCGCTTTTGTACCACAAAACACATAATGTAGCGTATCTGCTATATGTTTGTGTGTATCTGTTGTCCCTGTTCGTTGGCGCTAAAGATGTGACGAGTCTGCGTCTGTTGTAGCTGTTGTCCTGCCACTACACATGGCTAGTGCGATGTTCGCACCAGTTAGCGTGACTCGTTTGTTTGTTTAGCCACACATCATTTGAGGCTATGTAGCCTGGTGTGCTCCGGATAGCTCAGTTTGTTCAATTAAATGGAGGAGGAAACTATTACTGTGATTTCACTAATTAAACTCACGAAATAAGGCAACTATTTGTTTCTTTTCAATTCTACTTTTTACATTTTTTTCTTACTTTGTGACGATCCCACAAATTACGGTTTGGTACCAAAACACAAATAAAATGGTTAGCTGTCCGGCGTTATCATGTCCGACTTTGAGTTAACAAACAAAAAACGTAAACATTAAACACTCGTTCGTTGCCAGATATTTTATTAATGCTATACCATGTCTTCACACATTTATGAAGAAAACTAATACGACCTGACAACTACGGGTCAGCGCCTGACGTGAACACAACCACTGCGGGCCACCGTCCGAGATTGACTGACTTACAACTGCCTCGGGCCAGGGCCCGGCATGAACATGATCACCGTGGGTCACCGCCCGAGATTGACTGCCTTACAACTGCCTCGGCCATCCCCCAGCATGAACACGTCCCCCGCGGGGCCACCGCCCGAGACTGACTGCCTTACAACTGCCTCGGGCCAACGCCCAGCGTGAACACATCCACCGCGGACCACCGCCCGAGATTGACTGACTCGACCACGGCAACGGACATGGTAACAAATAGTGCACCTTGGCAGAGTAATACAACAGACTCCAATCTTCCCAAAAACAGCAAAATTACACTTAAAACATACCACAAATGATTCCAAAATTTAAATATATATTTTTACACCAAACTGATAAATAATATTAACACGAACATAATAATTGGGGACAAAAGGTGCGCAACAGCGAAACTACTATCACGGCGCAATATCCTAAGCAACCCCCTGAATTGGCTGACCTACGTGCGTCAATAACCTATGTCATGAGGAAATTCCATGAAGCAAGCGATCAACCACAACGTCGGTGCCAGAAATCCTACAGCCTGGAGAAGATTGCAACACAAGAAGTTACTCACTTCACCAGGGAAAATTAAATAATATTGTCACAAGTTTAAGGCCAAAACTTTATGTGTGGGCAATTTCCATGAGTTGTTTTTGAATAGAGGTCTTATAATTAAAAATAAAATAGTTGAATTAAGTTATTGATTTACTAGCTCACAAAGCTTATTAAAACACCTAACAGCAATCAACTATAACTTTCACAACACAATTAGTTATGCACACAATTACTCCTGTGTCACAGACACGTTAATTAACTTCGACGATTAAAGCACAAAAAATGTCTACCATCAATTAACTAAACACTACAAATTACAATAAAATTCAGTAATATATCCAATCAATAGTCTCTCAAATAGTGACAGTGTACAACCTTAATAGTCTGCAGTGGTGATGAATCGCCGTGTACTGCGCAGCACCCTGAGTGCACCACTGTCTTCACTCTTGAGGTCTTCGGTTCGACTCCCGTCGCGCACCTCCTCTTCGTTCATCAGCCCACCACAGCAGTCCTCTTGTTTCGCCCAACACTGCTCCGAAGGTAGCCGCCTGCCGCCTCACAGTGGACTCTGATGTCACCAAGATGTCTTCATCAGTCTCTCTCCACAAGCATTGCACTTTCTTCTAGCACGACCAATAGCTAACTATCTCCAAATGTGCCGATTCTGCGCTTATATACCCCGGCCAAACTCCAGGGGTTCCCCGAATTACATGGGTCTAAAAATAGACATTTCATCATGTTTTGGACATGACTTGAGTCACGTAGGCCGTCCTTATAGGGATAACACACAGTTGGGACAGGTATCTATGGCGTAGCTTTGGCGTGACTTCCATCACGTAGCCGCCCGGCCTATGAGTCAGGGGCCAGTCCACAAAGTGTTACGAAACAGCCGCCTCCCAGTACATGGCACGCAACACTGCCACCTCCTTAAGTCTGTTCATCCCGAACAGACACAGCAGCCTTAGGTCCATCGTAAAGGGTCAATCTGTCGATGTGAACAAATTTAGGTCCTCTCGCCCGAGAGCCTCAATGAACAATCTGAAACACCACATCATTGATCTTCTTCACTATTTCATAAGGGCCTTCCCAACTCTTCTACAGCTTGGGACAATACCCCTTCTTTCTCTGAAGGTTGTACAACCACACCAGTTGTCCTTCTTGGAATGTTTCATCTGGTGCATTCCTATCGTAGCGAGTCTTCATCCTGTCTGTGTTGATCCTAAGGTGTCGCCGGGCAAAGTTGTAAGTGTGAACCAACTTGCGATGTAACTCGCTCGCATACACTGGAGATGCAATCTGGTCTTCCTCCGCCGGTCGTCCGAACATCAGGTCGCTCAGGAGACAGAGCTGTCTTCCAAACAGCATCCTTGATGGTGTCACCTCAGTTGTTTCATGAATGGCAGAGCGGTATGCTAGCAGAAACAGTGGTACCTTGGAGTCCCAATCCTTTTGATTATCACATACAAAGATGGATAGGTACTGCTCCAGGGTGCAATTTAGGTGTTCGACCATTCCATCAGAATGTGGATGTAGGGGAGTGGTTCGGGTCTTCTTTATACCCATTATCTTCATCACTTCTTGGAAAAGGGACGCTTTGAAATTCCGCCCTTGGTCCGAGTGAAGCTCCAACGGCACTGCAAACCTTGAGAACACATGTTCGACCAGTGCATCAGCCACCGTGCTGGCTTCTTGATTCTGTATGGGAAGAACCTCTGGCCATTTCGTGAAGTAGTCCTGCACCACCAAGTACCGATTGTTTCTCTCGGTTATTGGCAAGGGACCCAAGATGTCAGCTGCCATTCTCTCGAATGGGGCACCAACATTGTACTTCTGGAGACGACCTCTGCCTCTTACCCTCGGACCTTTCTTTGCAGTACAGTCGTCACACATTCGGCACCATCTGTCGACATCTTCACGGCAATGAAGCCAGTAAAACATCTCTCGAACCTTGTTGAGTTTCTTATTAACACCGAAATGACCGCCTGGCACTGAATTATGGAGTTCCTTCAATACCTCTGGGACCTTGTTCTCTGGGAGGACCAACAGTAGGTGTTCATGTCTGCCATCCACACTCTCCCAGTTCCAGTAGAGGACACCATTCTTCAGAACAAGTGAATTCCACTGTGCCCAATATGCCTTAGTTGTAACACTCTTTTCAGATAGCTCCTGCCATTCTGGCCGGTGGTCCTGCTCTTTCCAATCCAGTATTGGGCACAAGTCCGGGTCATTTCTTTGTTCTTCTCTTATCTTGCCACCAGTCCAGGAGTACTTCCCATCGGACGTTGATGCCTGAAGCCTTGTTGTTCTAACATACCGCATTCCTCCACTTTTTTCCTCTTGCCGTTCGCAGTGGCGACAATTGGCGTCACAAGGCCGGCGGGATAATGCATCTGCATTATTATGGGAACAACCAGCATGGTGTTGTATATCAACATTGTATTCTTGAAGGTGTTGTATCCATCGTGCTATTTGTCCTTCGGGATTCTTAAAAGTTCAGTAGCCAGCGTAGAGCAGTATGATCTGTTCGCAAAGTAAAGCGTCTGCCATGTAAGTAATGGTGGTAATGTGATATGAACTCCACCATTGCCAATAGTTCCCTGTGAGTGACAATAGTTTCTCTCTGGTTTCTGCAGCACTTTACTGAAATATTCTAACGGCTTCTCTACTCCATCTTGAACCTTTACAGCACTGTTTCCTACACCACTCGTATCTATGTCCAATATAAACTCGCCTTCGCTATAGGGGATGCCCAAAACTGGAGGGGACATTAAAACTGGAAGGGACATTAAAACTGGAAGGGACATTAAAACTGGAGGGGACATTAAAACTGGAAGGGACATTAAAACTGGAGGGGACAATAAAACTGGAGAGGACATTAAAACTGGAGGGGACATTAAAACTGGAGGGGACATTAAAACTGGAGGGGACATTAAAACTTCTTTTGACTGTTTCCATGTCAATTCAGGCAGCTCACAGCAAAATGTGTCAGTTGACCATCTCAAATTTTGCTGAAAAATATATATATGTTAGTCATACAAACAGAAAGAAACATACTAAAAGTATTTTACCCAAAAAAAATTATTTGCAGAGATATGGCCGCTCAAAAGTCTGGTAAACGTCTGAAAATAATTAAAAACTTACAAAACATGAAATTTACAATTGCATGTTATTTGGAAACTGTAAAAGTTAGAAGGATGAATTTTTTTATTTGATAACTATTGAAATGAAGTTTTATTTAGGTACAAAAAAACACCTAATTTAGTTTGGCAAATGCATACAAAAAATTTAGAAACCTTTTTATAAATTGTGGTCTTTAGTGTATTTTCAGAATTTTTTTTTGAAAGACAAAGGGGATGACCAAAGCTGGTTAAGTGCCACTATTGGTACTACGCAAGTTGTAGATTCACCTGTATTTTTTCTAGCCACCAAAAATCTTTATAACCCCAGAAAAATTTTATGGAAATTGCAAAAAAGTCCAAATTTGTTCATTTTTGGGGTAGAATATCGCAAATATCCCATTTTTTTAATTTGAAAATTTCGTCAAATTAAGTCCTTATTATGTATATTTATGCTGTGGTTACAGTATTCTGGATTTTTGCCTTGTATCTAGGATATGAATTTTTGAAATATGTGCTAGGTCAATAGCATAGCTACTTTGTCCTTGCAACAGTGACAAAAATGATAATGTGCATTGACCTTACCTGTTATTGTGATGCACAAAAAAGCTGTTGAATATCATGTATTTCGTTGTAATCAAAGTTGTGAAGTCGTGCAGAATGATCACATGGAAATGGAGGTTTCACCTTCAGGAGTACATTCTGAAGTTGAATTTGACATTCATTCTTCACTGTAGGCCACCTGAAACCATTTGCAGGACCATGTGGATGCATGAACGATACAATGACATCACTTTATTCTCTTGAAATTCTTGAGATTTGCGCCATCCACCAATTATCATCATAAACACATGCAATAAAGTCACCTACTCTGAAGCTATCAATTAAAAATGTCATTCTTTTTGATTCGTTCACAAACACTTTTTGCACATTATGAGTAACAGTTCTTGCCAAACCGACTTCTCCTCCATCTGCCAACCAATAATGACTAGACTGAATACCGTTTACAGGCTTCACTTTGTTCCATTCCTCATTTTTTTTACCACGAAAGTTCTCGACTTCTTCATGTCTCAAGAGTAAGAGAGTCGTGTTTGTAAGCATTTTAGAAACTGTAGCAACGAATGTTTCAGCATCTCTGATAGCTTCTTTTCCTTTTTTTTTTGCAAATTAAACTTGGTAGCATAATGTTTACATAGTCCTCCTACACCATCACGTGCACTTTTGCCATGACCAGTTGCCGAAAAATTCCATTTTCTTGAGGTGTCAGATGCTCCATTTGAAAGTTCATACAGCTGGTATCTGTTTTTAAAGTGTGATTCTGCTCCATCAGATATATACACTTCTGTAGTGAATCTACGGCCACATAATTTCCCAACTTCAGTTTTTATTAGTACAATAGCACATAATGCATGCACACTGTCATGAGTTGCATCATCGCTCACCACTGCAAAACTTTTCTTATCATCATCTGAGTATTTTGCCAATGGTAGCTCTGGATCTAATCAGGTAAAATGACTGACCAGTTTTCTGCAAAATCAAAGTGCAAGACTAGTGTAGGGCTCTCTGTAACAGATGTTTTCATCTTTGAAATACCATCCCTCTGAATATTTTGAACATAACTGTGACATACACCCTTTAAAATCCACCGTCTTGCATCTGACACAAACTGATCCACTGTAACTATCTTCTTGACTAGATCTCCATGTTCCCAGACAGCAAATACAACTTCATTTTCCACCTCCCCTAAACCTAATGCTTCTACTGTTATACCTTCTGCACCTGGACAATTTCCACATTCCTGTAACCAACAATTTTCTGTGACACCTGTACACATACATTTCAAGAATAGTTCTTCTTCAACAGTTTTTTTCCAGTGATGTGATTCAAAGCAATGCACACCAGTTTCAGATTGCTACAGTAAACACATGTGCATATTTCTTTAATTGGCTGACATTTAACCCATTTAGGGCGAAGCGAATAAAACTTTGAAAGTCCTATTTTGATCTGTGGGTTCTGTACCTTCATAAGCTTGTACACTTCTTTAACTGATCTTGTCATGCAACGTTTTACTTTCTTGATCTTACTGCCATTCACGCTAACAGAAATAACATCATTTTTGTTGGGACTTTGCCTGGAACAGTCCTTACGATCCTCGAGATAATAGGAAAGTGCTTCTTCCAAAATGGCGGTGGGTAACGAATGTCCAGCATATGGATCAGGTATAGCATAAATTCCTTGACTTTTCTTTATTTTGCGTGATTTGTCAATTAGGTATTTTGTAGAATTTGGCAACTGTTCAGTTAGTTGACGTTTGCTGAAGTTATGTGGAACCAGTGTAAGCAAGCAAATTTTTTCATTGTAATTTACTGACTACATCGCTGTGTTCACATTAGCAAACCACTCTGTACAAACATTGCACTCATCTTCAGGAAGTTGATCAGTTAATCCACTCACCCCATAAACTTCTTCCAGTTTTTTTACTGCTGTATTTACAAGTGTAGATTCTATATTTCTATTTTCTTCCTTTTAATGTAGCCTTGTCTTCTTTCTGGTCGTACTTTTAAAGGATGTTTTAAAGGTGACATTCCAGTTTCAAAGGTGTTGATGCTGCAATTTAAAACATCCACAACTTCATTATGTGGTGTAAAAGCTGAATCTTCAGATTTTTCAGGTATCACATCATGTAGGGATTCACTTAATTCAGACTTGCGTTTATAGAACGCAAACACAATTTAACACAAATTATCACTACTTTCCACTGTAACTGTGGGCACTACAACATTTTGTATTAACTGTGCCAATTCACCTACAATACAGGACTTCACACCATGTTTTGTATTGTACACAATGTTTCTATGTCGTTTAACATAATCAGCACAACTTACTCTTTCTGAACTGTATACAGTGAACCCTCCACAACTCGGACTAAAAGGGGGGAGAAGCTGTCCGAGTTACGATTTGTCCGTGTTATCGAGGGGCATCTGGCGAGGAGGGGTAATCAGTCAATCACAAGAAACGTGAGGAAACCAGTACGCTATCATTTCTACAAGCAAAAGAAGCGGCAAATTATACTGCTTTGTACGTATCAATTTACAGGAGGGGTAGTAAGAAAATTATCACTGTAACTGAGGAACTATAAAAGAAATAATGTCAAACAACCTGGGCCGGCATATTCTTTTTTATTTATTTTTTATGTTACGTACTTCTGACTGATCTTTTTTATCTGTGCTAGAAGCTGGCACCAACGCACCCTTCTACGTTCTACCACATAAAAGTTCTCACCCCCTTCTCTGTGCGTGCATGCATGCATGCATGCATGTGTGTGTGTGTGTGTGTGTGTGTGTGCGCGTGTGAGATAAGCTAGGGTGGTAGAGCGCGAGCGGAAGTAGTCAAGGTCAACCGGTACAGTCTCAACAGCAATAAAAACACCGCACGTGACCACATGCAACTCACGAGATGTTTAAGTGAAAAATTGCTCTACATCAGCATGTCACAGTGTCTGCCTGCAGCCAGCTGCTAGTTTCCTACGAGAAATAGTTTTTTTTTTTCAGAGCCTCTTTGCTGGAATACGAGGCCAGGAACAACGTAAATCTCAGTCTACTTTTCCTCTTTTTTTTTGTTTAGTTGAAGTCTACGGCCGTGGTTGAAGTGATAATGTGCGCTTGTAGGCCTCCCTTCATACTATCTTACCTTGGCTGTGTCGTCATAGATCAGTGACGTCTTTACACACACTTTACACTTAAAATTAATTTCGCAGATACCATCAACATAACGGAATATCAACAAAAGCCCATTCATTTTAACCATTTATCTTTTTCAAAAGTGAGGCCCTCTAGAATGTGCGACCCGCGGCAAAAGCCTCTTTCTGCCCCCTCCCCATTTGTTATAATTTATTAAGCCCTTTTTTTTTTCGATATCGCGCCGGCGTAGTGGGTTAGGCGCCAGTTTACGGTGCGAAAGACCCTGGGTTTGAATTCTTGCTTGGGCATGGATGTTGTGTTGTTCTTTCACCTCACTTCACCCTCATTGGCTTATAAGACGTCGTTAAAGGGCCGTAAAACCCTCTCACCACCTTGCCTACATTGCAATGCAAACCAATGGCTTTTAATTTTTTTTATTAATATCCGGAACAAATTGTTCTGCAATCTTGAATTTATCGCACATACCAGAACAAAATAAATTTCCCTTTAGGTGCCATTATGACCAGTAGTTACCGTCCAATTCACCAGCATCTTACTGTAACGTTTATTTATGACGCACGTTAGTGTATGGCTCGCGCGGCGAAGAGGGAGGAAAGATAAAGAAGCGAGGTCTGCCTGCTGAGTTGCATCTTCACTCGTGCGCCTGCTGAGTTGCATCTCTACTTGCGCGCCTCGCTAGCAACATTTAACCACACAGAACTTGCCACATATTTTACGGCGGGATTATTAAAGGCTACGTAGCGATGAGCAACTGCTTTTAAAGCTTAGTACCGTTTTTAAATAAAACATGATGGGTTTAAATGAGGCAAATACAATTTTCTTATGATTTTTGACCGAAAAATAATTTAATTAAAATTAATTTTGTTTTTGAAATTCTGTCAGAGTTATCCGAAGTCCGGGACATCGAAGTCCGAGTTATCGAGGGTTCACTGTACTTGTGACATGTTTATCGTACAATACTTCCACTGCTACCAGAACTCAGAACGAATGTACATTCCAACGTAGATAATAGCAGACTAAACCTCACAATGCTAGGATCAGAGTAGATAAGAAAATGCTTATTACAGAATGCTGAGTCCTGAAAGAGGATGTTATCAACTGCCTACCTAAGCTATGGCTTATCACCACTGCCTATATCAGCTATGCATTGCCGCTGACACTGGTATTATAATGTGAATCATACCTGTATCAGCTATGAGTGTGAACTAAACACTGGTCTTCACAGATTTGGTGTTGTCCATCTAACTTGCTCTGCAGAGTTACTCTCTTATAAACTGGATTTTTAAAAAATAGGTAGAAGATAACTTACCACATAGCACATAATGCCCCATTTCAAAAATTCATATCATAAATACAAGGCAAAAATCCAGAATACTGTAACAACAGCATAAATATACATAATAAGAACTTCATTTGACGAAAATTTCAAATTTAAAAGAATGGGGTTTTTGAGATATTAAACCCCAAAAATGGACAAATTTGGACTTTTTTGCAATTTCCATAATATTTTTCTGGGGTTATAAAGATTTTTGGTGGCTAGAAAAAATACAAGTGAAACTACAACTTGAGTAGTACCAATAGTGGCACTTACCAGCTTTGGTTATCCCCTTTGTCTTTCAAAAAAAATTCTGAAAATACATAAAAGACACCAATTTATAAAAAGTTTGTAAATTTTTTGTTTATATTTGTCAAAATAAATTAGGTGTTTTTTTGTACCTAAATAAAACTTCATTTCAATAGTTATCAAATAAAAAAAAATTCATCCTTCTAACTTGTACAGTTTCCAAGTAACATGCAATTCTAAATTTCATGTTTTGTATGTTTTTAATTACTATCAGACATTTACCAGACTTTTGAGCAGCCATATCTCTGCAAATAATTTTTTTGGGGTAAAATGCTTTTAGTATGTTTCTTTCTGTTTGTATGACTAACATTTTTTTTTTTTCAGCAAAATTGGAGATGGTCAACTGACACCCCCTGCCTGAATTGAAATGGAAAGGGTCTTTTAATTTTCTGAAAGAGGTTTCACATTATGGTGCCAACAGAAATTTTCTTTTGGCTTTAGTAAGCTCTAGTAGTGGCTTGGCAATCGTAGCAAATCCATGTACAAATCGCCGATAATAAGCACAGAGTCCAAGAAAGCTCCTCACCTGTGTCCTGTCTGTTGGTTGTGGCCAGTCTTTTATTGCCCTGGTTTTTTCTGGGTCAGTCTGGATTCCATCAGCAGATACCACATGCCCTAGGAAACTAACTTTCTTTTGGAACAGGTGGCATTTCTTGGGAACCAACTTCAGATTTGCAGCAGCCACTTTCTGGAACACGGAATCTAATCTGGTAAGGTGTTCTTTAAGTGTTTTACCTGTGACAACGATATCATCTAAGTAAACTTGGCAAATATCTAGAGGTAAGATCTTTTCCATTAGTCGTTCGAAGGTAGCATGGGCATTGCATAGCCCAAACGGCATGACTTTAAACTGCCAAGTTCCATTCCCTTGCACAGAGAAGGCTGTCTTCTCCCTGTCCTCTTGCGCCACCTCACATTGCCAGTAGCCACACTTCATGTCAAGTGTAAAGAACCATTGTGACCCTGTCAAGCTGTACAGTGTGTCATCAATCCAGGAGAGGGGGTAGCAGTCTTTTTTAGTCACATCATTCAGCCGACAGTCAGCCACGCAAAATCTTGTGGACCCATCTTTCTTCTTAACTAGCACAACAGGTGATGACCGAGGGCTGACCGATGGCTCGATCACATCCAAGTCCTTCACTTCTTTCAAGATGCCATCCACAGTCTCTTGTGTAGCCAGAGGTAGTCGTCTTGGGGGTTGCTTGATTAGCCTAGCTTCTGTATCAATGTGATGTTGTGCAGCGGATGTTCTGCCAAGGTCAAGTGACCCACATGAAAAAGTTCTCTTGGTTTTCTTCCGCCGAAGTTCTTCCACAGCTTTTTCCTGTCTCCAGTTCAGGTTTTCTCCAGTTCTAATTAGTAGTTCCTTGAGTGGTTATGGCATAGGACCATTAAGGTTGCCTGACTTCATGGCTTCTTTGTCGGTTGTAGTCATTTGGGAGACTTGTTTGCACACACCTATTACGACCACCTCCTCAAGCTGGATTGGCCTGTTCGACAATTTAACCATTCGAACAGGTGAATTTCCAGAACTCGGAGAAACCAATGTTCTTGATACCACCACCTCATCAGGTAAGCTGCTTCCTCTTCTCATATGTTCGACCAGAGCTACACGCTGCACAAAATTGCCTCGACATAAGCGGAGATAACAATCTCACTAGATGCTGGCAAAACAGTTGTCTCTAACAGACCACTTGGCAACTGGTTGGCGAGGACAGTTCGCTTCGTGGCATCATTACCAGTTCTCGGTTACCAGTCCTTAGTACTCCTGACCGAGTATCTATACAGCAATCTAACTTGCGCAATACATCCAGGCCCAATAAACATTTATCTTCAATATCGCCCATGTACACTTTGTGCTCAATGCAGAGGTCACCCAACTTCAAATGTACGTTTTTATTCCACTTCACTGGTGTGGTCTCGCCTGTCATTGTCGTCAGAAAGCTTTGTCTGTAATTATGGCCCCGTGGCTGCCGGGGATAAGGCCCCAAGATGTTGCTCCAGTGTCCACAACCATGCTGCAAGAAACATCATCCAGACTGCCCTCCACTAGGATCGCATCAAAATCTTGTTTCACTGAGCGTACTTGAAGAAATACTGGGGCCTTAATTCCCGCAGCCACCGACCTTTGCCCCTTAAGACCGGTGCTTACATGTATCCCGACGGCTGGCCAGATTGGACAGCTTCATCCCGCTCTTGGTTTCTGTTTTTCTGTAGCCATTGTGGACACTGAGCTCTGAGGTGTCCGGGCTCTCCACATTCCCAACAGCTTAGTCGCCCTTGTTGTCGAGGGCGGGGTGTAATCAGAATTTGTTCTTAATTGCATTCATTGTGGTTTCCATTCCCTTCAGGATATTCTCTAGGCTGTTGTCTCTCTCGTCGCCCGACAGTGCAACTGCCTGCACAGCACGCAGAATTGATGGCCCTCTTGCAGATTCGACCTCCAGTGCTCTGGCCAGGGCATCCTGCATAGTCTTAGGGCCAGAAAGGCGCACTCCTTGATGCACCTCTACATCGGCAATGGCGTTGACGAAGAAGCAGACTGCTATGATATCTCGTGCCTGTTCTGGACACCCCTTGAGCGACATATGGGCGAGTCGCACAATGTCCTGCCCCAATTCTTGCAGTGGCTCCCCTGGTCTCTGGGTGCGGCTTCCTAGTTACGCATGGTGGGCATGTCGTAAGTACTTGTCTTCGAAGCGCAGCTCCAGGGCAGTAACTAATGTAGAGTATTCTAGACGTTGTTGTTCTTGAAGCGACTGGAGTATACTGAGGGCAGGTTCCCTCAGCACAGCAGCAAGATGGTCAGACCAACCATTTATGGTTGCCACAATCTCAAACTGATTTTGGTACTCTCACCATGGAGTCTGGCCATCGTAAGGAGCAGGCTTGACAGAAATCCCCTTTCCAATGTTCGATGCAGGCACACTAGACACACCAACATGTTGCAGCCCATTTTCTGCCTGGTTGTGAATCACACTACAGCCTGGCACCCTACACTTTTGGATGACAGGGTAGCAGGTAGAATTCTGTTGACAAACAACTCTGCTCGTCAACTCCTGGCTCCCAGCAACATCGGAGACCTGGGCCGGACAAGTACCGTTACTCCCAGCCCTCAAATCAGCTCCCCCACCCCTCACTAGTCAGCAACCATAGTCCTGCATGAAAAGACCTTTCTCGCTTGTGTTCTCTCTCTCTCCTTCCCTCCCTCTGTGCCTCTGCCTCTCCGTCCCCCACGACACTTCTTTCAGTCGACTACTAGCCTCTCTTTCCCAATACAGATGCAAAACGCCTAGATCCTGCTCCTGTGCCACTCTTGTGCTGCCATCTTCCTAGAAGACTGTAACTATGCGCTCAAACAAAATAAGCTATGTGGTGGCGGACTCGAGTACTACACAACCAGACAGCTCTATGCGCAGAGAGAGAAACTCTGGCTCAAGCCCTTAAGTGACTTCACGTCACCCAGAGCGTCAGGATAAGCTAGTGGTGTCATTTGAGCAAAATTTTATGCCCATCATCCTGCAGTAGACCATCTGTACAGTTGTCGCCAATATTGTGTGGCTGAAACAGTTGTTACTGTTTTGGTAGATGGGAGAACCACGTCTGAGAGAGATCTTGCTGTGTAACACATTCCAAAACATTGTGAAATAACACGCGACTCACATTTGTTGTTTTAGTAACAATAATTCTAACATGCCACTGGATCGAATCACTAAACCACAAGTAAAATTAAAGTATCATACAAAAAATCTAATATTGTAGTTTGGTCATGTGATGTACATGAAGGAAAACTTTTAAAAATTGTGTTATTTGTGTGTCAGTGATGTTGCTGGAAAATTATTAACACAGGTCCATGTAATAATCAAATTTAACTTAATCTCTAGACAGTGTAAAAAAAAGTAAATTACAAATTGAAAACAGGTTCTTTTTTTAAACCTGGAATAAATACATAAATTACCACAAAAATTTTTTTTTGACAAACTAGAAAATAATATATTGGAATAAGGCAACAAAATTGACAAATTAACTGAAAAAAATTAACAAATTCCTGGCAGAATAGGAACCAAGGTTAGGGTATTCAAAAGATGCAGATTGTGTGTGTGTGTGTGTCTGTGTCTCTCTCTCTCTCTCTCTCTCTGTGTCTCTCTCTGTGTCTCTCTCTGTGTCTCTCTCTCTGTGTCTCTCTCTCTGTGTCTCTCTCTCTGTGTGTCTGTGTGTCTCTCTCTCTGTGTCTGTGTGTCTCTCTCTCTGTGTCTCTGTGTCTCTCTCTCTGTGTCTCTGTGTCTCTGTGTGTCTGTGTGTCTGTGTGTCTGTGTGTCTGTGTGTCTGTGTGTCTGTGTGTCTGTGTGTCTGTGTGTCTGTGTGTCTGTGTGTCTGTGTCTCTGTATGTGTCTGTGTATGTGTATGTGTATGTGTCTGTGTCTGTGTGTGTGTGTGTATGTGTGTGTGTGTGTGTGTGCATGCGTGCATGCGTGCGTGCGTGTGTGTGTTTTTTTTTTGTGGATAAAGGATAGGGGTAGAAAAACCAGACAGTGGTGAAATTGATTGCCTAAATACATGCAACAAAAGGGTGTAAATGTTGGGGATAAAGTAGCAACAAAATGCAAACACATGGGACAGTTAAAGAGGGCAATGATAGACAAAAGAAAACAGAATCACAGATTTTACAGTAACCTTGCAATTGAAATGAATGAAATACGCAAAAACTGTGCAGTGAGGACAGGATGTCTGAAGCAAACACAATGCAAGTGTGGTGTGTTTTGAACAAGAATTACGGATGGGAGCCGGTATTTAGCAAGAAGACATTGCTACAGTGTTGGAGACAAAAGGAGACCAGTAAAGAATTTGTATGGATTTTTTGTTGTTTTTTGAGAAAAAAATACCTCAATATTACACACACACATCGTTAGAATGCACCAAGGTGAATTAACAGTAATATATACATTGAACTTGTATTTGGAAGGATATGGGCTTTATTCCGAGCTACAGCATTGCTGATTCCAGATTTCCATGATTTCCCGAAATCAGCCCAGGTAAATGTCGGAATAGAAACTTTAACAAAGACTATCGCCGATTCCTTTCAAGTTTCCTTGTATCTGTTAAGAATGTGTTTGTCTACAACATGTAAAAACTTCTCTACAACAAAAATGTCACCATTACAATACATTGCACTGTGCCAAAAATACAAAACCCAGAATACAGTGGATTGCAGCCACTTACTATGTGTAGGAATTATTTTCTCGTACACTATGCATTCTAGTGACTTGTGACAAAAGGACCTTTTATTGTTACTTAGACGTACTGTTGAGGACAACATAAAATGTTCGCAAAACCCAACGGCAAACAAGGTTAATAATTTTGACATCTAAAGGCAAGAAAACGGAACACCGCAAAGTAATTGAAAAAGACAATTTTACATGTTGTGTAGTGAGAAGAAATTCATGTGTTTTACTCTAAAAAAAAACTTTTCCAAGCATGTTCAAAGCAAGTTAAATATAGGCCCTGCAAGAAGATGGTACATTAAACTGCAACAGGGAATACTTGTGGAACTTGCTGAAAAGGCTAGGATTTCAATGGAAGAAATATTAGTTGACCCCCCATTTGGTATATGCATCACACCATTTCCAGCCCATAAACTAGGTCCTGTTGTCAATGAGCAGGTGCTTCGGGGAGCCCCAGTGAGGGAAGAACTCAGGGTTGAGGACTTTGCTGATGGTAGGTGCCCATGCATAGAGATTGGTGTAGGCATTCGTCCAGCATAATAACAGGTCTGTCACAACCAGCACAAACCTCTTGCCATTGGCAGCTCAGTAATAAGGCCGCCAAGAGCTACAGGGCGACGGTTTCAAACAGCTCTGTCGGCACGCAGTCAGCACCATCAGTCCAGCACGACTTGAAACAGTTTCACATCATACACTTTCTGACATACTCCTGAAGGTTTCATGCTGCTCCTGGACAGCTGAATATAATGCAGATGTTCCTCAGAGTCTGCCGGACATCTGGATGACATATTACAGCTCCATCGTGGGTGTAGTAAAAGACAGCAGCGCATACACTAGCCGGGATGAACAGAGTTCACCGTACACAAGCCTTTGGAAGCACGACTTCATGTGGCCGTCTACCACTCTCAATAGCTCTAGCAGCCCGGTGCTGCAGCGCTCTCGGTAAGTCACGATGATGGGACATTGCGCTTACACGCGGGTAACTCGGTCATACAAGTAAAGCAGGGGTGGCACACTGCTGACCTCAATCTGGTTCAAGCTGACAGTATTCTGGTCAGTTGAGATGGTAGGTGGCAAGAAGTCCTTCCATTTGACCTCATCAATGGGGACAACAACTGGGCAGGGCAACTTTGACAAGAGCATTGAGGAGCTGATCGTCCTTCCTAGAATGGCACAATAGTCACCTGGTGAGTTTGCTGTGGGCCTCCACTTATGTGAAGCGATGTCAGGCAGCGATTGTCTGTGCACAGTGTGAAGAGTCGTCTGTACTCCAGGTACAGATGGTACTATTTCATGGCCCAGACGATCTCTAGACACTCCTTCTTGTTGACATTGTAGCGTCGCTCCATGGGTCCAAACTTTGTGCTTGCGTAGGCAATGACTAGCTGCCAGTTGTCGTCACACAGGTACAGCACCAGCCCAAGCTATCCTCAAAAGCATTGGTTAGGACGATAAGAAACTTAGTTACATTATATCTGGCCAGGGTGGGGCACTTGATGAAATGTCTCCTGATCTCCTGAGAAGCTTCTTCTGCCTCTCTTAACCACTTTTAGGATCTCTGCAACGACATTAGGGCCGTCAAGGGTGTTGTCACGATGGCCAACTCCTCCACATACTCTCGCAGTCAGTTGACAAGCCCAAAGAACTTCCTCAGCTGTTTCCTCATGCAGGGCACAGGATTGTTCTGGATAATGCAGAGGTGCTCTGGGTTGGGACAGTTGTAGTCGGTGTCGATCCCATAATAAGTTTAGCCCAGGTGACATTTGGGTACTGAGGCAGTAAACCCGGCTAGACATTTGAGTACCAGAGACAGGTGACACAGATGTTCCTCCCATGGTGCAGAACTGGTAGCTACTGCCATCGAGAGTGGTGAAGGTCGTCAAGTGGTGGTCGGTGGGTCTTTATGAAGACTTGCCAGTACCTGTTCCAAAGATTGAGAGTGAACAAAATTTTGGTTTTACCCAGAGTAGCCAGAGCATCTATGTTGCTGATGCAAAGTGGTGCAGCTGATTTGATGCACAAATTTCAGGAGCGGAAGTCAATATAGAAGCGCCTAGTCCCATACTTCTTCGGGGCCAAGATTATTGCAGAATTGTAATGGCTGTTGGATGGCTCAATGACACCATCATGCAACAATTCCTGTACCTATTCTTTGATAATGCACACCTGGTACAGCAAGTAGTTGTGGAGTGGTTTGTATACACGACGATCATGATCAAGCTTAAGGGCATGCTCGGCAACAGTGTTGCGACCAAACCGGTCACTAGGGAGAGAATTTGCCACTTCGCTCTTCCAACAGGCACTGGAGGGCATCCTTGAATTGCGGCAGCATGTCTTCGTCCATGTCCGTCAGCTGGAGTGGCAGAGCAGCACATGGTAAGCGTAGGCGGTATATCAATTGGTAAGACCAAAAAGAATGCTGCAGGTCGTGGGCTCAGCAATAGTGTTCTGATCAGTGAGCCATGGCAAACCAACTATCACTTCTTGACCCAACTCTCTTGGCTGATTGCTGATGTCACCATTTCAAACTGACGTATAGTCACTGTTATGTCTGCTATACCAGAGAATTGGCACTCTTGGTTAGTCAATGCAAGTTTGATTGTTTGGTTACACAGTCTAACAATATGTTTTTAATAAAAAGTGGATGGAAAAATTTTTGAAATTCAGTAGTATCATTCACAGATAAACACAGAATGACATTAACATGAACAAGTATTTAGTTAATTTGTCACAGACGCATTGCGACCACTCAGCTAGGCCAACACCACAACACTAGTCATGATGTGCAGTTCTTGATTAACTACTTTTGGATCCTCATGGTGGAAGCCAGCAAAGGTTTGCAGCACTTGGAAACATGCCAGGGTCAGTGGCTCAATGTAGGTAGGTGACATCTTGGATGTACTGACTGACACACAAACAGCTTGACTGGTGGTTTTGTATACTGTTGTGGGGCCTCTACACACTGAATTATATTAACTATGGTTGCTGATGGTGATATGACAACATTAAGTTGTCCAGGTGATGTCATAGAGGTGACTGGCTGGTTGTTGACAGTTGTTGTGCTCTACACCTGCAAGGTTTGTGGTTGGGAACACATGGCACACATTTAGTATTGTCCCGTGACAGCCAGGTGATGGCATGGGCAGGCAGCTTGGGTGGGCGGCTTGGTGACATGCCCAGCATGTCATAATGTCCTTCTCTGGTTTGATGTACAACTTTTGACATGGTAGTAGTGCATGCCCTTTAATATTGTGAAGCAGTTCACTCTTCACTGCAGCAGGCCGGGAACACTGGCGAGGGTCTTTTTGCTTCTGCATACGCTGAAGAGTTTGGTCAAGATCACACACCTCTTACGATACTGGCATGTAAACACATCACACAACACTGTTGCAGGTCCTGAATCACGACACAGAACACTATTACATTCCGGCAGATTCGACTTTGTAAAGACTGGTTACTGTGGTACAGTTTATATTTCACTTTGAGTGGGAAGGTTATGACCAGTTCCAGCAACAATGTCTATAGGGCATTGGTGTTGTACCCACAATACACGTCTGTGTGCATGTTCACGAGTGCTTGCACAGGAACATCACTGAAATTACGGTTGACGTTTTGTTCTTGCATCGGTAACGATTCCCCTGTGTCATTTACTTGAGACTGGCAGTGATGCTGCACTCTATCTTGAAGAGAAAGTTGTCGTTTATAAAGTCACTGACATGTATAAGCACCAGAGAGCACAAAGAGTTGTGGTGTTCCACTATGGAACAGTTCTTCATGACAAGAGAAACTTAAGTTTAGAAGCACAGACGCTGGTCTCGTGGACAGTTCCTGTGTTCGGGGCGACATCACTGTCCAAGACAGACATGTGGTATGCGTGCGAATGTGGCAGACTCGACACTCTGCGACGCTATTGGCCTTCGGACAGGGAGAAAATGTGGCAGTGGAGACCTTGGAGGGGTGGCTCACACACTTTCGATACACTTGTTGCAGGCCACACTTTGCTACAAGTCACGCCACCCAAGTTGGGTGGGAAAGAGGGGTGAAACTGTTGCCATAATGGCGGTTGCACCACAAGATGACCAGCATCCTGCTTTGCCTTGAATAATTTAGGGCATCCATTGGTATATACACATAATGCACTGCAGAATCTGGAGTGAGTAAATAGATTTTGGTCAGCACTTAACATCTAGGTCTTTAGCACTGATGAGGAGTGTTATGATGTATTGAGTAGAGAGAGAATTAAGAGGTGAGAGAAACAGGAGATCCACGAGAAAACCAGCCGACCAGCGGCATCATCTGGCATGATTCTCATATGCAAAATTCTGGGAACCGGCACCACCGGAAATCAAACACACATTGCCTTAGTAGGGGGCGAGTGCTCTAGTCACTGCAGAACCCAAATTTTTCTACACTATAACAGTGATGGTGATGCTGTGGTGGTACCACAGCAGTCACGCTTCAAGTTGAGGTGATACATAAGGGGGGATGGTTGCTCGGATGGGAAAAATAGTGATGACTATAGAATGACACACTGGGTGCGTCAATCGAGAGATGGCTGCTACGGTAAGGGAATAAGCCAGCTAGCAATAAGAGAGCTGAGAAAAGGTGCAGAGGATGGTGGGAAAGTTGCACAGTCGAAAGCTGTAGAGGTGAAATTTGTCAAGGGATCCCAGGGTCGGTAGGCCTACTACCACAGGGCCAGCTAGGTACCATGACAAATTTTGCACCCTCAAAATAGTAAACAGGGACCCGTTCCTGGTCAGTCCCCACGCCACTATACACACGCACATATATTGAGTTTCTGGAGAGTGGGCTCCAGATCTCAAAACATCTGTAGGGATAGGAGTGAGCAACCAACAAAAGAAACGATGGGTTATGGTTAATGTGGTATACTCACCAATAATAACAAACAAGTTTTAAAACTAACATGAAGCTAATGGCGGAAATTTAAAGTGAAAGCATTGAACCCCTGAACGCGACGGTCAGCAGTGGATGAGGAGCTCCCGGGTCAAGAAATCAACTAAACTGTTCTGTTACTGTAGGATACAAACATTGTGGTAGTTGTCAGAGTGGTGGTGAGATGGTAAAAGCTGCAGAAGGGCAGTCGATGCACGCACAGCATGGTAGGGGTAACATTCATCCCTAAAACATTGCAATATATTACTAGCCCACAGTGCATGTTACGAAACATGAGAAAATGGCGGAAATATAAAGTGTACATGGACGCTGCCAAAAACACTATAAACGTTTCCAAAGTCAAGAAACAGTACTTAACTGGTTGTGACGAAAAAGCACAAAAGAAGTGCTTCTCAGCACCAATTCAGAATGCACAGAAAATGTGTTAATACAACTATAGGATGTTAAGAATAAAGTATTCCATATTTGGAGAGGTTGTAGTATGGACCAAAATAAGAAGGAAATGTCCAGTGAACATGGGGACGAAACGCATACCTGAAGCTCTATAAACACATATATAACTGCATGTGGATTTTCAGCTGCCCGAACATGTTCGTTATAGAAATTAACAATTCCATTTTGCATGAAACCAGCCTCATCTGAGAACTACAATCTGGTAAGGGGATCTTGTGGTCAAAGGGCTCGAACATATTGTACATATTACGGGTATAGCATCTGTTCATGCAGAATCACTCAGACAGGTGGATGATTAACTTCCACAGTTGCTGCAACTCTACGTCCTATACAGGACTCAAGCTCATTGGTTGCTTCCTTACCAAACCATAACAGAAGATCATGTCTGTCATTTCCCTGTGGAATAATAAGCACCCACTGTGCTGGTATGAGCAATGAGAAAACTGAAGAGTACACTCATGTCAAAACAAATACCATTGAAACACACACAGATTCCAGTACAACTAACACAAATGTGCACTGCACTAACCCAGAAGTGTGAACCCAGCTCTTAATGATAACACGAACAGATATTTTCTACCTACTGCTACAGCAACAAACTGTTTTAATACTGTGTCCTCTTGTGTGCACTGCAGTCAGTAGGTTGTCCATAATAGTAAACACTTGTGACAATGAACATGTGGTTCAGAGATCTTCATGTATGGATTTCAGACCCCATGTTTGCTGGACATTTCCTCCTTGTTTTGATCCATACTATAATCTCCTCAACTACGGAATTCTTTGCCTTAACAGCCTGCATGTGTGCAATACTTAACAACTTTAAAAATAAAACATATCTTGTGCACCAATCTCCTTGTGGGAGGTATCTATTGGCGATTAATTTTTGTGTTTGAGGCATAGAAAACTGTCCAGAACTAAATATCTTATGTGCACTTAGAATTAAATGAGGGTCCAGTGTTTTAGCAGTATTAATTTTTGTATGGGACTTAAAGTGACGGTGTCCATTAGTGAAAAGTATGGCATAAAGTTCAACACACATACTTACATCTATTTGTCTAACGAATCGGGTGAATGTGTTTCCAAATAAAGCAGTTTAGAAAAGACTTTCTGATGGGCCTTAACCTTGAGTTTCTAATAAATGCACTGAATTTTTAAAATTATTAACATATTGTTTGAAGTGTGTCCTTTAAAGTTAACAACATATCGGGAATACATTTTTCAGTTTTTCATACAAACAGCTATTCCTGGCATGCTAGAATGTGCGAGGTAGGTACCCCTCTTAAGGCCTAGACCTTTCATTTCTAAAGCTTTCACGTAATTGTTTTTTAAGGCCATGCTTTCTTGTTTCTACAGTTTTGCTATAATTATTTTTTATAACTTCAACGAGAGTAGATGTCAAAAATCTGTTTGGCAGTAACGTTTAAAACAGTTTTTGCAGTGATAGTTAATTTTTTTCAAAACAAGAAATTATACAGTTTTAGAGTAAAAAGTCAATTAACCATTAATTACATATGTAGTTAGCTAAACCATAGTATTTACTGCCTTGAAAAAAAATCAGCCAACAAGGAGAAAACTATTTTAACAAAACTGCCACACAGATTTTTGATATATCAGCTCTTGTTTAAGCATAAAAAATGTATATCGCTAAAAAAGTGGAAACAAGACACCATAACATTAAACGAAAATTTAAACCAATCAATTACACAAATTTTCTGGCAACATTGCTGCAAATTATTTAAAATATGTAGCCAAATTTTTTATGAGAAATAATGTTACATGTTTAGCTAAATATTTAATTATCAAAACTCACATGGGTATTAGGTTAGGAAAAATTAGACTTAATAATAAAAACAACTTTTAAAAAAATATGACCAGATAAATTTTAAAAATTGTTGAAAGTTTTTGTTTTTTTTTTTAATTAGTTATCATAAAAGATATAAAAATTAAAGACCTAGGCCTTAGTCATGTAAAGCACATTTTTCAGCATTTCAAATTTTAACGTGTTGAAGTTATGTTCTGATTTTATGGAAATAATTTTATGTAATAGTTCTATTATCATCATTATCTGTAATGTTCTTTGTCTTATCATCTTAGGTTTATTTGACAGCCATGTAAGTCCCTGGCATAAGAACACTGTATTGTTACAAGCATGAAATCAATTTTTGTAACAGAGTTTATATAATATAATTGGTACGCAAACCTAAGATTTTAATTACAGGAATGGGAAATGTGAATAAGTACCTTTGTAATTAGGGCTTTGCTGTGGTTTTACTGAACAGGCCAGAGGCATCTTATACAAGCCATCAGAAATTTATTAATTTAAATTAGTAATCTGCAATTTTGTCAACTTCTGTTCAATTATTCTAGTACCCAAAGCTGCTAAGACAAATAATGAGAAACTTTCAGTACAGTTCGATGCTTGCTTTGACAGTAATTGAGCATTTTATTATAGCATCACTTTGCATAAAATAATTTACACTTCGGGATTGCGGATACTAAGCTTACCTCGCATTGCTAAAACAGAGTTGGTGTGCTTCACTTCTTCCAACAGAGTGACATGTATGTGGAGATGAAGTTCATTTATAATTTGTGAAATTTTTATACTACAGATAAGCCAGAATTTCAAAACCTAAAACTGTTCCCGATACTTATCCATGAAAATACTTGACACTTCTAAGATTTGTTATGTATGTTTATCATGCCAGCTACTAACAACTAGTAGCAGAAACCACCTTAATTTGATTTTTAAAAACTCTGCGAGATTTATTTTTGATAATGTCATCTGATTATAAGTTTCTCATCAACCTTACACAGTGGTTGAATTTTGTTTCCTTTCTACTGTGCTAGAGATGATTTCTGTCGTTTCTACAATTCTCATCGAATTTATTTAATTTAAGTGAAAATTTTGCAGACATACTTCATTTTTCTTCAATAAATTTCCTTTCCTAAACTAAGTAGTGTGTGTGTCAAATTTATTTCATAAACATTCCTTGATAACAAATCATGTCCATGTTTCACTTCAATTTTTAGACGAATAATTTTCGAAACCGGCTCTTTCTTATTTGGGAAGACTATGTGTAGAGGTAAAATTCAACTCTCTGGCAAAGTGTGCGTATACCCTGTGTATCAATAAGCTTGGTGATATTAATAAAACAATTTTTATTATTCACACTTATTTTGAAGAAGTCTGACCTATACTTCACATGGACACATTATTCATTTCCGTAATGCGCAAAGCTAAACCACAGTAAGCATTTTTGTATCTTATTTTGTTAAAGGGTTGATTATAATGCACCTCCAACACACACTGTAGGTGTATTAACTTCGACTCATTGGTATGCTAATGTCAGCTAAATTATCGTTTTCCTTATTTTTCTTACTGTATAAAGTGGTATGAAGTGTAATAAGGACTTTAATATCAAGTGTATTGATAAGGACTCTATAAATCCAATGTGCTGTGGCCTGATACACATGGGAAGAGGAGATAAAGTGACATGTGCACATGTTTTTGTAAGAGAGTGCACACATCCTAGTTGAACTCTGTGTGTGCTGCGTGTACCTGGACCGTACTGACAGTACACTTTTCTCAGTACTAAGGAGATTAGCTACCACAACGTTTGGTCCTTACAGTATATTACGATAAATCTATTGCACTGTATACGACTGGAAGCAAGAATAAGTTAAGGACCCGGGAGTGGACTCGCATACAGTCGTCTCCTCTGCACACTACTCACCAACTAACTGATATGGCTCCTGACGCCAAGCTAGCCCAAGAGGGAGGAGGGGTAGCTTCGTGTTGCAAAAACAAGGTCATATAAGAAAGTACTTTACTAAATAATATAAAAGACAAATTGACACTTGAAATAACACAAGAATGAATAACAGTAATATTACTTTTTTATAGAAATGCCTTACATAGGAATTCTGTTCCCAGAGTGTGGTCATACAACCAATCGAAGAATGCTCTATAATGTAGTTTAATCACGACATACTAAGAGAAATAAATAGTCACATTAATAAACATTAGGAAATTATTAAAAGACAGCTGGAACATCAAAAATTATGCAAAACTTGAAAAATAATTAAATCAAATAGATTTTATGTGCGTTTAGGACCCAGCCAAGTTTGTTTCACTTATGTAGCTGTGTGATTTGTTATTTAATAAAGAGCCAAACATTGACACTGATAACAAGGCCTACATCACTGAATCAACATTAAGAAAAATACAAATAACACTGAATTCAAACACAATAAAAACACTGTAACTGACTCCAATTGAGTAAGTGAAGCACTGGCACACATTGCTCCCACCCCCTGCTCGGCACCGGGTGGTGAAGGGATTTTCTCAGGAGTCTTCCTGCAGTGGTAGAAACACCATGGGAAGGAGGCATGCTTAAGCAAGCGTCAGGTGTTGCATAGTTACCTATTTATTATTTAGGTCCTCTAAATAATATTCTTTACACATTTAATATAAGTTATTATAAAATATAAAGCATATCAATGATGAATGCTTTCCAGTGTTTCATTTACACTCGTGTAACTTGGGCTTGAGTGCTAAGTTACTGTTTTCCACCCCTCCTGGCATAACGTGGTAAATGAAGATGCACATTACTAAGATAAATAATTAAGACAGATTTTTGCTCTTTGCCCAACTGTAAATTTGAATATTTACATATATTTATTATGAATAATAAATTTATAAAGTATTCATGAAAATAACTTGTATGTTTAAAAGTTTACAATGCCATTTACAGCAAAATAACTTTGACCAATATTGTGTGGTGACAGAATATAAAAAGTTTAAAATATTTTAGAGCTGAATTATTGCTTTCTATACAAAAATTGTGAGTTTGGAAAAAAAACCAAGTTTTTTTGGATATCAGAAGGAAAATTTAATATAAAATTTCTTTCGTAAAATTTAATATTAAAGTGATTAAATTGATGTTATTTTTGTTGACACAAGTACATGATACTGCAGTACAGCATATAAATTCAATTCAAATTATGTTTTAACTAACTATGTTTTCATGTTTTTTGTTGAAGAAGTGTTGTCAAGTTGGGTTTACAATTTTGGTGGCAAAATTGTGTTTCATTTACCAAAGAGGATGTTAAGTACAGTGTGTTCCAAAAAGCACTTATTATGTTTCAATATAAATAGAGAATTTGACAAATTACAGTAAAACAGAAATAATAAATATGCAAGTCCTAAGAAAGCAAAAAGGTGTTTGAGTTAAAAAAAATTTGAAACATGTATTTAATTAATCTTGAATAAGGTAACTGTACATTAAGGACTTGTTCCCAAGTTTTTTTTCAGACTCAAATATTTTTTAACCAAAAGTTTAGAAAAAATTTGAGTCAATGTGCAATCACACGATGCACAATACTGTGGACGCATTATTTAAAACAATGTACCATTCGCCAGCACAAAAATAATTTGCTTCATTTTTGCTTATTTTCAAGGCGAAAAACGTGGTAATTTAGGTAATGAAATCTAAAAAGCTGTGCAGTATAATTCTACGAAAAAATTCAGCTACAAATTATAACATATAAGTGTCAAATCTGTGCAGCAAAATTTTGATACAAGTATAATAAATTATTAATAAAAAAATATTTTCAAAATCACTGCAAAACTCTGTAACAAGGCCTTAATGTCTATAGACCTCTTTCGAATGACAACCAACTGCTCACCAATGCATTCTCTATGGGGACAGCAGTTAGTTATCATTCGAAAGAGGTTTATAATATTGGCCCTGTGTGTTGGTCACAAAAAAGTTGTATGGAAAAAAAATACTGAATAACTCGTTTTAATAACATTAAAGGGAGGGTAATATAACAAGGCAAAGTTCTGAATCTATATGTGTTTTTATTATGTTTTAAAAGGATAAAAAAATAAGTGTTAGCTGACATTTTTACAAAGCTGTGTTGTGGGAAATATATGCAGAGGGTGACTAGGGTATTATGTATTTCTTATACGTAAAGTTGGTTAAGTTGCTCTGTTATGTTTTTTATGTATTGTATTTATAGTCCACAATTTTCAAGTGTAATATTTTATATGCTCTGTTCTGTGTTTATTGCTATTTTCAGGTGTTGTATTTTGTATAGTGTCTCACATGTTTGTCCACTATTTTCAGGTGTATTTGTCTCCCTGAACTATGAGTCTCAGGCAGTTGAGCATGCCATGTACAAAGAGTTTTTGTGCATGTTTCTTTATCATTTGAAGCAATACGAATCATAGAAATGTTCTGTTATCAGTAATACGTTCACTGAAGAGAAATATTTAATATGACTCATATATTTTTAATTTACTTGGACCATGTAATAGCCAAATATGAACTTCATAAAAATTGAATTAATTAATTTATAAAAACAGTTTCAAAGTTTACTTTCATGTTCAGGTACAAATGTTTTCAACTAATTTTTGTTTGTCATTTAATATTTTCTCACGTATACCACGTTAATGCTCTTGACATGAGGTTTCAATTTGTGACTAACGTCCGGGATATCCAAAGCGAGGGGGGGGGGAAGCAATTGTAACATTTCAATTATTTAGCTATTTTAAAGTATTTTTAGCGGTAATAATGATCATAAATATTTTCCAGATTATTTACAGAGTTATTTAAGTCAACATTATTGGTTTTAGGTAATATTTTGACCTTTTTGTGCTTGTTTACATTTTATTGCTAGAGATAAAGTTTCTAAAAGGTTCTGGATTGTTCTAGAACATTTTAAAAGTACTAGGCTGAATTTTCTTAATTTTTATTCCCTCAGTTGGGGAAGTACACTATTTTGGTTTTGTTTCTGAAAATGGCCATCACTGGTTCAAGCAATATCGTTACTGGACGAGGTGAATCAGCGTGACTCTGCCGGTCTGTGGGAAAAAATTGAACAGTTTGCAACAAGAACTCGTCCAAATGAAAAAAGTGTATTCTTTACATGTTCTGCTTTCTGATGACATCCCTTGCAATTTTGTTAATACCGATTATATTCACATATATTGTACTTTCAGTCCACATCTACACCAGAGCCCACCATCTTCACTGTCCTCTCACATGGCCACTGTTCTAAATATTTACTATAAACACTGCAAGTAGAATGTGACAATTTAGGCTTTATTTAACCTTTAAATCAATCTACGTAAATTATTTTCCATATGTGCATAAATGCTGTTAAGGACTTTGGGGACGAGATCATCCCCACCTTGGTAAATTTGTAACTACAAGTAATCATTCTGCAAGATTTTTCTTGACTTGAACGACACCATCTTGGCTCACAAAATATATTACAGAAAGGTGTACCAGGAGAGCAGCTAGTTTTATAACCTTTCATCATAAATAAAAGTTAACAAGTCAAAATTGAACTACTTCAAATAGTCTTTCTTTTACAGAACCTTAATGGTACATAAAATATATATCATTTCAACTAATCATGTTCAACTGAGGCCCTGTATTACGACCATGTAAGCAGTACGAAGGGCTGTAAAAAAAGTCCGAAAGTTAGTTGATTATGAGATTAGGAACCCTTAACATAAACAATGTCACGAGCACTACCATGACATTTGTAAACAAGCAAAAAATTAGTGTTATTAGAATCTTTTATGTAGGACTCCAATGAAAGTCATACAACTGTAATTTAAATTGAAGGTTACAGGCTTAATGCCATCACAAAATTTACTTTAAACAAAACATACTTTTAATTAGTTCCAAGGTTGATATATTTGAGGCAACAGTAAAAGTTGCAAAATAAAAAAACAGGAGTTTACAAAACTGTCTTTACAATATAATTCTGTGAAATAAGACTTAGGCTATAAATAATTACAATTGTAATATGCGTCAAGAAAAGGCAGATCTAGGTGCTGGTAAATGTGCCAGTTAATTCCAGTCACAGTATGGTGGGTGAAGCATCATCTTTTGCTGCTCAGCTGTCTACCAAGACACTCACACATAGTGTAGCACTTCTCTCAACATTTGCTCACTCCTTATAAATGCTGTGTGAAAACTAGAGTACTGCTCTTACTTTTAGACAGTTATTCCTGTAATGTTTAGGCCTAGTTTGTTTTTTGATATACAAATGTATTCCTTTGGAATTGCATGTTTTTCAGAATGCTATGCACAGCAAAGTTTTGTTAAACTCACAAAACAGGCTAATTTTGACATTTCTGAGTCCATCTCAAAGAAACTTTAAAACCCTATATAGGCAAATGTCACATACTATACTGATAACTGATACTTGACATGGCCGAAGTTTGGATACGAGATGCTGTACAGAAAATTTACTTTGTTTACAAAGACACTACAACCAATAGCATTGTTTGTTACACTAAGCCAACATATTAAAATATTTAATGGACAAGGAGACAGTGTTCTGTACAGTTACAAATGTAAAATAAGACAATGGTTGGACATAACATGGTCAATTTCCATTTGCAACAATACAACATGTCACGATTTTTAAAACTGTAAAACAGAACTAGGACACTTCTTATGTTACTCAACCAATATAAGTTGTAATTTTTTTTTTTGTGATTTTGTGTTCAATGCAATACTTATACTAACAATACATTTTGCTAAACAGTATAGAATTCAATGAGCTACATCTTTACCATTCATGCAAGTTTCTTCACAAATGATAGGCCAATTACACATACAAAATGTCTTGGATTAGAAATTTCTTGAGACCTATATAAGGTCATATAGTTGAAAATTGTTCTTTGTATGCTTACTTTTATCTACAATAAATAGTTTTATGCTGCAAATACAATTTTTTTCTTTTATCCCAGAAAAACTTCTGCCAATGTAAATTTTCTTACCGAAACCAAGAGCAGCAAAAACCTATATCACCTCAACATATGGAAATAGTCTTTTTTAAAAATTAGGACATTAAGAAAGGCTTCCCCAAAACATTGTATATATAATAGGCAGAGCTAGATAAATACTTGTTGTTAGATAGGCGAGTGTCCAGATGCAAGATGGCCACCGCATAGGATCGTGAGTTGTATCACTCCCATTTTAAGTTTTTAAATATATGTTTACTTAATAATATTTATTCTTTATTACGAACCAAGTATCACTATATAAAGTTGTACCTAACATATAGTGTTTGATAACAGAATTATCACTCAGTTAACAAGTTATATGTGATTGCTAATTTTTTGTTGCCGACTGTTGCTTGTCGCTTAGTAAACACCTTGTTTATTTGCTGCTACTCTTGTGTATTTGCTGAACTCAAGTTAATATAAACTGAGTAATATATTTTGAAATAATTATTTTGGAGAAACATTTAATTAATTAATTTGTTTGATAGGACTTTAAGTACTAGTTTATGTAAACATCCCAGCACAACTTTGTAGGTCTAACCATCAATATGACAGTTAAAACTGTTTTTCACATTCCCAGGTGCAGTTATGACTTGAATGGCATTTTGGAGAGTGAGGCAAAGCACATGAAGTTGAAACATTTCCTTGATATCAATGGATGTAAACACTGTGCATCAATTGTTGATTATGGTATTATTTGTGACTTCTGTGGCAAATTATTTCACTTTCCATGTACTAGGGTCAATGTCGATGCAGTCCCCGAGGATGAATGGAAATGTTTTTACTGTCAGTTTGAGGAAAAGCTTGCTGAAGAAAAACACCATGCTGATGCATTCCAGGAGCAGATGATCTTGAAAGAAAAGGAAATAGAATACTGGAAAGCAGAGAATGTCAAACTTGCTGAAAAACTGGCCAGTGTGAGAGAGGAAAATAGTGAGATACTCCGAGACATCTGTTCATCTGACAAATTAATATCCTCTCAGGAAAATTTTAAAGTTATTACAAGAAAGCACAAAATGCCTAGACAATCATTTCCACCTCTAGTCTGTTCACAGGCCTCGCAACCAGAGCTGCACTGCAGGAACAGCTTCTCTGCTCTTGCTGACTTGGAGGAAGAAGAACCAGAGATCATCACTCCGACAGCCAACAGCCCAGGAAGATCCATGAGGAAAAGGAAAGTGCTCATCCTAGGAAGCAGTCACGCGAGAGGCATGGGAGAGAGTGTCAAGGAAAAACTGGGTGAGGGATTTGAATTGCTTACAATTTGCAAACCTAATGCTGGACTTGGCAGTGTTGCAGAAGATATAAGTAGATTAACGGAAGGTTTTTGTGAGTCGGACCAAATTGTCATTGTGGGGGGAATGGGTAATAGCATTGATAAGAGTGAAAGATATTCAGTTGTTAAGGATATCAGCAACATTACCAGGGCCACCGGTCACACCGGTGTGATGATCTGTGAGACACCACAACGGCATGACAAACCTGTTCTTGAGAGGAAGGTGCAGGCAGTTAACACTGCTCTGCGTGGCTGTGTGAGGTCAGGCAGATTCAGTCACATTGGTGTGATCAGTCTAGAGGAAATAACCAGAGCCGATCACACGAGACATGGTTTGCACTTGAATCGTTCGGGCAATAGGAAACTTGCTGACCGAATTGCTTGTACGATTCAGGGCAGCCATGTCTCAAGTCAGAATATTCAGGTCATTGTTGGTAACCGTAAACATTCTTTAGAGTAAAAGACACCATACCTTTAAGATTGAATTCATGTAACAAAGAAGTTTCACTTGCACACCCAGCCTCAAAAATAACTTACAATTCTTCAATCAATAATAAACCACCAATAAAAAATAATGCTAACAAATTGTGTCTTTTCCATCTAAATACAAGGGGTGTTACTAGCAAAATTAATGAACTATCAGTATGCTAACAACAATTGTCTACAGAATACAATCTGGACTTCCAAATATTATGTTTAACAGAAATTCATTTATCAGAAACGTTTCCGAAGCAAGTAAAAATTCCTGGTTATTCCCTCTGTTCCAGTTATTGTAGAACAAGTATGACTAAGGGAGGTACCTGTATTTACATTAAAGAAAATGGTAATATTAGTTGTGAAAATGACGTACATTTAATATGTGAAGATCAAGTTTTTGAATGTAGTTGTGTATGCATGACAACTGAACTAGGTAAAAAAGTCATTGTTATGAACATATACAGAGCTCCAACTGGCAACTTTAATAATTTTTTGAAACTGCTTGAAATTAACCTTAAATCGGTTTACAGACCTAAGCTAGAAATTATTTTATGTGGGGACTTCAATATTGATTACTTAACAGATAGCAACAGAAAAACTGAACTTAATAGTTTACTTAACACTTACAATTTGAAATCTATCGTTAACTTTGCCACTAGAATTGATGGAACCTCCCAGACTGCTATTGATAACATGTTTATTGACAGCAGCCTAGTTGCAACACATCACTGCTTCCCAATAGTAAATGGCTTATCAGATCATGATGCACAAATATTAGTTATGCCTTCATTCAATATACCCGCTAAAAACTGCCTTTATAAGAGAATAAGAAATTTTTCATTAGAAAACATCAAAAAATTCAAAGATGATCTCCTCAGGGAGCAGTGGTCATCAATGCATGAATCTTATGAAACAAATCAAAAGTTTAACTGTTTTATTGACACAATCCTCTTACTTTTTGAAAAAAATTTTCCATTCAGACTAACCCGCCAAAACACAAATTCTAACAAAAACCCATGGCTCACTAAAGGAATAAAGATTTCTTGTGAAAACAAAAGAAAACTTTACAAAACAGCCAGAGTTAGCAACAATCTTAATTTAATAAACCATTACAAGATATATTGCAAAATCTTATGTAATGTCATAAAATGTGAAAAAAAGAAGTACTTCAACAACCAAATTGAAAATTCAGAAAATAGAATAAAAACCACTTGGAACATTATAAAAAACACAACAGGGAAAACACATGAACAATGTCCAGTCGTAAAACTAAGAGTTAATGATACTGAATATGCAGATCCTAAAATAGTTGCACATATATTTAATCCATATTTTCTAAATGCTGTAGATGAAATTCTTTGCAAAACCACAAAAGTAAGTGCACCAGCAATTCCTTTTCTCCAGGGCACAGAATACCTTGCTATGAGACTTAACTGTACAACCCCAAAAGAAATAGAAAGAACAATAAATTCTCTACAGTCAAAATTGTCTAGCGGATATGATGGTATAAGTTGTAAATTGTTAAAGCAATGCACTTTTGAATTTAGTACTCCTCTAATCCCACATCTGCAATGCTATCTTTGAAACAGGTTTGTTTCCTGATAGACTCAAATGGGCTGTGGTCACACCGCTATTTAAGAAAGGGGACCGTTCTAGTGCAGCTAATTATAGACCAATCTCCTTGCTCACGTCCTTTTCTAAAGTCACTGAAAAATTAATATATATTAGATTGTTAAAACATTTGGAAAAAAATAATATCATCTCAACTGTCCAGTATGGTTTTAGGAAAAACACTTCAACCAATGATGCAATTTCCAAACTCATAAATTGTATTCTAAATGCACTTGATAAAAAGCTGCCTTCTATTGGAAAATTTCTGTGACCTCACCAAAGCTTTTGACTGTGTAAATCACAAATTGCTGATAAACAAATTAGAATTTTATGGAGTTACGGAAATTACTAACAAACTAATGATGTCATATCTTTCAGACGGACAGCAACAAGTATGTGTTAAAGATAAAAATATTTCATTTTTCTCAAAACCTGGTAAAATAAAACATGGTGTTCCACAAGGCTCAATTTTAGGTCCACTATTATTCCTAGTGTACATAAATGATCTACCACGTTCCCTGAACCCTAACGTTACACCCATTTTATTTGCTGATGACACAAGTATAGTTGTCTCTGGTGATTCTATAGAAGAACTCAGACAAATAGCAAATACCACATTTACAGAGTTGAACTCATGGTTTTCCTTGAACAAATTAAATCTTAATGTAGGAAAAACACATATTATGAATTTTTTGACAAAAAACAGTAAACAAATGGATGTACATATTGTTAGCAATGAAGAAAAAATCAATGAAACAACTAAAACTAAATTTCTTGGTCTACAAATGGATGTGTTTCTAAATTGGAAATCACACATTGAATATATTTTACCTAAACTAAGCTGTGCTTGCTTTGTGTAATATTGTCGAAATTTTAAACAAGGACACAATAAAAATGATATATTTTGCATATTTTCACTCTATCATGACATACGGCATCATTTTTTGGGGCAATTCCACTGACAGTAAAAAAGTATTTTGTATGCAAAAAAGAGCAGTAAGAATAATGAACAGTAAGAAACAAACTGACTCCTGTAAACCTCTTTTCAAAAGCACCAATATATTGCCATTACCATGTGAATACAGTGAACCCTCGATAACTCGGACCTCGATGTCCCGGACTTCGGATAACTCGGACAGAATTTTAAAAAAATATATTTTAATTAAATTATTTTTTGGTCAAAAATCATAAGAAAATTGTGTCTGCCTCATTTAAATTCATCACGTTTTATTTAAAAACAGTATTAAGCTTTAAAAGCAGTTGCTCATCACTACGTAGCCTTTAATCATCCCACCGTAAAATATGTGGCAAGTTCCGTGTGATTAAATGTTGCTAGCGAGGCGCGCGAGTAGAGATGCAACTCAGCAGGCGGACCTCCCTTCTTTATCTCTACTCCCACTTCGCCGCGCGGGCCACACACGCACGTCTGTCGTAAATAAACATTTCAGTATGATGCTGGTGAATTGGACGGTAACTACAGGTCACATTGTTACCTAAAGGGAAATTTCTTTTGTTCTGGTATGTGCAATAAATTCAAGATTGCAAAACAAATTGTTCCGGACATTAATAAAAAAAATTAAAAGCCATCGGTTTGCATTGCAATGTAGGCAAGGTGGTGAGAGGGTTTTACGGCCCTTTAACAACGTCTTACAAGCCGATGAGGGTAAAGTGAGGTGAAAGAACAACACAACATCCATGCCCGAGCATGGTTCGAACCCAGGGCCTCTCGCACCGTAAACTGGCGCCTAATCCACTACGCTAGAAACCGGCGCGATATCGAAAAAAAAACAGGGCTTAATAAATTATAAAAAAGGGAAGGGGGCAGACAGAGGTTCTTGCCCCGGGTCACACATTCTAGAGGGCCTCACTTTTGAAAAAGTTAAATGGTAAAAACGAATGGGCTTTTATTGAGTTCCCGTTAACGTTGACGGTATCTGTGAAAAACAAGAGTGTGTAAAGCTGTCACTGATCTATGAGGACGCAGCTAGTATGAAGAGAGGCCTATGAGCGCACATTATCACTTCAACCACGGCCGTAGACTTCAAATAAACAAAAAAAAAAAAAGGAGGAAAGGTAGACTGAGATTTGCGTTGCTCCTGGCCTCATATTCTAACAAAAAGACCCCGGAAAAAAAAACAATTTCTCGTAGGAAACTAGCAGCTGGCTGCAGACACAGTGACATGCTGATGTAGAGCAATGTTTAACGTAAACATCTCGTGAGTTGCGTGTGGTCATGTGCGGTGTTTTTATTGCTGTTGAGACTGTACCGGTTGACCTTGACTACTTCCGCTCGCGCTCTTCCACCCTAGCTTATCTCTCTCACACACACACACGCACAGACTGTCGTCAGCCAGACGAGAGAAGGGGGGTGAGAACTTTTACGTGGTAGAAGGGTGGCTTGGTGCCAGCTTGCACAGATAAAAAAAATATCAGCCAGAAGTAGCATAAAAATAAATAAAAAAGAATCTGCCGACCCAGGTTGTTTGACATTCTTTCTTTTATAGTTCTCCCGTTACAGTGATAATTTTCTTACTACCCCCTCCTGTAAATTGATACGTAAAAATCAGTATATATTGCCGCTTCTTTTGCTTGTAGAAATGATAGCGTACTGGTTTCCTCACGTTTCTTGTGATTAACGACTGAATACCCCACCTCCCCGGAAACCCCTCGATAACACGGACAAATCGTAACTCGGACAGCTTCTCCCCCCTTTTAGTCCGAGTTATTAAGGGTTCACTGTATATGTATTCACTGCTCTTATTTATGTCTAAAAATAATAACATTTTTGAGTAAAATTAATTCTATCACAAGCATGACACTAGAAATAAAAAACACATTCACATGCCCTCTGTAAATTTAAAATTAGTACAAAAAGGGCCTTACTACTCCGGAAATAACATTTTTAACAAACTACCAAAAAACTTGCAAGAAATATTTTTCTCAAACCCTAAACTTTTCAAAAGAAAACTGAGGGATTATTTCTCTGAACATGCTTTTTATTCAGTAGAAGAGTACTTAAATCATAAACTTTAAATTACATACTTGTATAACAGTGTACTTTCTCTTTCTCTCGCTTTTCTTCTTCTTTTTTCAGATTATTGACGACTTCATCCAGTTTCAATATGGGAAGTGATGAACCAAGATTATTTATTCCTATTATATTCTTGTACATAAATGTATAACCTTATGTTATGTATTACCTTATATCATGTTTTTTATGTTATAACTATATATTATGTTAACTCTATGACATGTCCAATATTTTTGTACAATATGTGCAGAAAAGATCATAAGGATGCAATAAAACAAACAAACAAATAGTTAACTTTTTTCCCCTTTATAATGCAATTTTTATATTTTATGCATTAAATATTTATTAGATTAAATTCTTAGCTCATAGGCGATGATTCACAAATTTTTTTTACAATATATTGAGGGCTAGCAACTCAATTTACACAGATCCTAATTAATATCTAGTTACTTATGCACTCTAATTAGTTAAATTATTAAACTGTGCTGTGTCAAACATTACAGTGTCCAAAATACATTTCAAAACATGTTTATTTAAAACATACAAGCTTGCAATACTTTTTCTCCTGAATCTCATCTTAATTCGTTTTATAGATATTTCCAATGGTAATGTTAAATACCCACGATACATTTGATTGAAAGGTATACAAACTCATTTAGAAAAAAATAATGTATGAATAGGTTTTATTTGTTTTCTACAATGGTTGATTCAATTTTATTTACGCGTTTTGCTGTTGCCTACAAGACCCTCAAGACTTTTAACAGGAGTATTTAACATTTTGAAAACCGACACAAAAGTTACATATTTATTTCTTTTATAGATGAAGTGCCATGTAATATGCATCTTCTCTTTGCAATTCTATCCAATTCTGCTACAACTCGAGAGTAAAAAAAGTGTAACAATTGTTTTAAATTGCAGCAATTTAGAATAGATACCGTGTACTTAATCTACAATTTTCTTTTCTATAAAATTTGCACTATTACAAAGTAAAAATTTTCTGATCTTTCTGTAAAACCCTTCATTTTAAAAAATCAGATTAATCAAGTCATGGTTAGGTAATTCAGACAACATACTCAATTGTACGCCTTATGTTAATCTGTAAATACTTTAATTAATCATTTCATGACAGGAGCACAAATATGGAAGGGGAGGGTACATTGTGCCTCCTCATTAATTCTTGAAACCGGGGCAATCCTTTAAAACAATCTACCTGTCAGTATTCAATAATTTTACACGATGCCTATTTTAATCCAGTATAATACATAATTTACAACTTTATTATTCAAGATAGTGACCATTGCACCTCCTTAAGGGGGCAGTTCAATGGAAATTTTAATTATTTTAATATTTGTTTCATTTTTATGAGACATTGTTTGTTTTGTAGTCATATATTGTGACTATTATTTACAGCAACGAAAATCTTTTAGCGTTCGTAGTTTTTGTATTACAGCATATTCGAGTTGAAACTTGCATAAAACGGTTTTATGCAATAAAGGATAACCAACTTACTGAAATGAAGAAAAGCACACTGAAGAACAGTGCCACAAGCTATAAAAATATATGTACACAAACCACAGTGCCTTTTTTTTTTTCGTATTAAAAAAATTAATTTGAAATAAAGTAATTGCTATATTTAAAAAATTAAGTAATACAAAAAAATAATCAATCACGTTTTATACATGTGTCATAGTCCATGGCACTGTACTTCAAGGTGAATTTTTTCATTTTGGTAAGTTGATTGTTTTTCTTTTTTTACACGAAACTTTTTTACACAAGTTTGTACTTAAACATCATATTATAAAATATACAAAACTATGAAAGCAAAAAAATGTTTACTGCAGTAAAAAATTATTGCAATGTACATCAATAAAACAAACCACCCACGTATAAATAAAAAAAACAACTAAAACCCAAAAATTTTTCGATGAACTCGTCCTTAAATATGAAAACTAGAACAGCAATTATTACATTTGTTCCCCTTTGAGAATTTCAGTTTTTGTGCACGTTTCATCACCAAAATTGTACGCCTGCATAGTCCATACGCAACTTGTAATGTCAAAACGTTTTTTTTTTTTTTTTGCAAATTAATGACAACCTACACACCAAATTATGTATCCCAATATATATATATATATATATATATATATATATATATATATATATATATATATATATATATATATATATAT